>ML111209.1:90123-163520 GCA_003697995.1 Taxidea taxus jeffersonii | reverse complement strand
GGGGGGGGGGGGGGGGGGGTCAAGGCCAGACTGAGAGTAGAGGGCACTCTACCAGCAGGATCTGAGTCAGAAACCCTCTGGCTTTGAGTACACTGTAGTCAGGGATAATCCAACCAAAGAATCTGTGGTGGACAGGAGGCAGCCTTGGGAAAAAAGGCCCAGACTTCTCCTCTATGCCAGGCCCCGAGTCATCCCAGCAGGGCCCAGGGTCCTCCCCCAAGCTTGCTCAGTCTGGGATGCTGAGTCTCCAGTTACCATCTCCCAGAATCCAGATACCTATCTTCTCCATACCCTCCCCAACCTCTCCACTGACCTTTATCACCTTCCAGACACATGATCAGAGTCAAAAGGGGAGCCCATCCCTAACTTTGTCCCAATCTGACACTGCCTAAGAGCCCATTCCCTTTTACCCCTCTGATAGAGCAACCCCTGCTTCAGCCAAACTCTAATAAGAGTGGCATCTTCAAGTCCCTACCTCGCAGGAATCTCCCCCAGAAGTTGCCTCTGCCAGTCAGAGAACAGCTGAGCTCTCACACAGAGCCAGCATTTGAACAGTGGCTGGTATTTCCCATGTGAGCAAAAACCTGCCACACAGGTCTCCCCTCCCTCCCTCCAGATGCTGCAATGCTATGATCTGCTTGCCTCCTGGGTTCCCTGCATCCTTCCCACAAGCCTCTGGCCACTGACAAAACTCCCAGTTCTGCAGATCTTTAAAAGGATTTCCAAGCAGTCCTGAAGTCTGCACACGCTCTGCTCACCTCCCTGGGATTCAGAGGAACAAGAGGTTCTCCCCAGACAAGGTCAGCCTGCAAAAGGGTACTTGGTTCCTGACAGGGTCAGCCTTCTGAGCTTCCCTCAAGACATTTCCAGCTCCCAATGCCCTGAATGGTCCAAAGGAAAGAAACTGAGAAGGGGTCTGGAACCCCAGAGATACGAATATAATAATAATAATGTTAACATTTATTGAGCACTTACTATATATCAGGTAGTCATTCATTTCATTACAGCACTAATGTTCACCAAAAAACCCTACAGGCTCAGTATGTTAACAGTATGTTAACAGTATGTTAATCCTATTTTCCACTGAGGCAAGTGACATTTAAAAGGTTAAGCAACTTGTCCAAGGTCACAGGGCCAGCAAGTGTCAGAGCCAGGATTTGAAACTAGATCATTTGACTCTATATCTAGGCCCTTACCCAGCATATAAATAGTCTTTTTAAGCTAAAAGGACCCCAAGACCAATAGGGGTGGCAGGCTCAGGGGTGCAGATCAAGCCATCCCAGACAGAAGGACCTCTCAACATCTAGAAAGAGGGTATAACCTTCATGTCCAACAACCTTCCATGCTGGGAAGTCCTTCCTTCTGTCTGGCCATTCTGTGTATTGCTGCAATATAAACCCATTTGCCTCTATTCTGTATTTAAACTTGCACAAAGTCCATTACCCTTACCCTGACTTCTCAGGGTGGAGGCTATTTCAGAGCCTCCTTTCGGTGTCTCTTTTTTATTCAAAGATCCCAGCAGCTCCTTTTGTGCTTTCAGAGACAGTCCCATAGCAGGAACGTACCAAAAACTGAAGGGGAGGAGGACCAGGGCACTGGAAGACTACAAGAACATAGGGGAAAGGAGGAGGCTGAGGCTAAGGGCAGATTCTCATACACAACTGGACCCACCCCACACCCACCCCCATTCCATAAGCTTCTGAATCTCCCCAACCTCAGTGTTCCCACCTGACAAATGGAGTTTTTAAACCACCCAAGCCAACAGACCGTTTAACAAAATCACCCTTCCTTCACCTTCCTCTGCTTCGGCTTTTAGACTCACTCCCTTCCTCAAATAGCTTGGAAGACATTCCGTTCTAGAAACTTTTTCAAATCACTCCCCTCTCCCCCTACACACACCAAGAGAAGCAGAGAACCCCGGCTGTAAAAGCCGCCTCCTGCGACCCCCTCTGCCCTAGGGAGGCTTGGAGCTGGTTCTCTCTTCGCGGGGTCCTCCCTACTGATTACCACCCACCAACCGGTTCTCTCCCGGCTCTCCTCTCCTGCCGGCTTCGTGAACTTGCCCGCACGCAGCTGGGTCGTGCCTGCGTGCTGAAAACAGTGAGCTCAGAGTCCTAGCACCCTCCAGGCTGGCTCCTACTTCCATACAAGGGCCGAGAGCCTGGGGTGCCACCCAGAGGCTCGTAGGTCGCTTTGCCGGTCTCCAAAGCAAAAGCGCGCGCGCTCACGCACGCATCACCCAACTCGATGGCTTGCGTCTTGTCTCATCCCCCCGCTCAGGCAAAGAAAATCAGGAAAAGAAAAACCTCCCTCCGCTAGGAGACGGAGCAGAGGGGACCCCTACTCCGCCGCCCTCACCCCCAGCCAGTTTTGCCTCACAGCGGGGAAGGGCAGCGTGGGGTCGGCCCGGCTGTGGCCAGCTCCCAGGGAACTTTTGCCTGGCCCGGGCCCAGGTGCGGCTAAGACAGGCGCGGGCACCTGGCAGGGGTAGGCAAAAGCGAACACTCCTGCTCGGAGCGGGCGGGGGGACTCAGGCGCTTAACCAGCTCTTCCCTCTCCGGGCTCCGTGCGCCCCATGCCCCGAGAGGGGATCCAACTCCCAGCTGCCAGATGTGTGATCGGAAGGGGTGTGAGCTGGAGCGGGGGACGCCCGCGGGGCCCAGAAACCTGTCCGTTTAGCTAGCGGTGGGTGCCAAGAGTCCCAAGGCTTTGGGTCGCGCCTCCCTGCAAGGTCTCGTCTGCGGAGCGGTGGCGCTGCGCGGGGCTCGAGCAAGCTGCAGCCTACCCAAAGACCCACAAACTCCCAGGCAGCCAGAGTTAGGAAAGCCGCCGACTCCCCAGCGCTAGAAGAGGCTGCGGCTCCGGAAAAGAGCACCTGTCTTGGCACACTGGTATGAAGTTCTGGGGCCGAAGGTGGGCGAAGTCGACCCGGATCCTAAGATCTTTTCCCGAGTTCCCGGCAGCGTATGGACTCGGGCCTCTTACCGCCCGGCCCCTCCGGCCCGCGGCCCCCAGCCCTTCCCGGCAGTGCCCCGGAGCGCGCCTCGCTGGAACAGGAGCCTCGCCCGCGGAAAGGCGCAGCGCTTGGCCGGGCCGAGGAGCCCCAAGCGGGGAAGAAGGGGCTGAAAGCGCTGGAGAGGGCCAGAGGAGGGGCGCTGCACTTCAACTCACCTTGAGCCGCAAGACCTCGGGTGCTGATCACACTTGCTATCAAAGTGGCCACATACCAAATCATAGTACTACCGCGCGCCAGCCAAGAGCCTCATCCTATCGCAAAGTGCTCCTGCGCCCGCACACTTCTCGCGCCCGAGCGCCTGCTCACGCCCGCTCGCGCCCGCCTACGCCCCGCGCCGGTGCTCCTGCAGCCCGGGCGGCCCGCTCTCCATCCCTCCCCGGCTCCGCTCGTCTCGGCGCGCAGCCTCCCCAGCCCCCGGCGCAGCGGCACCTGCACTACTAGCCCAGGCAGAGCGCAGCCAGCTCCAAGGTGAAGCCTAGCCAGGCCGGGCCTCCGGGACCGCCCCCGCCGTTCTCCCATTGGACACTGCTCGCAGGCCTGGGGGTCTATTGGCTCAAATATCTGTCCGTCGCGGTGCGAAGGAGGCGAGCCCATTTCAAGGTGCGTTGAAGTGTGGCGAGCACAGAGCCGCAGAATCATGCGCATTGCCAGGGATAAGGCGTTGTAGCGTCTCCGCTCTGTTCTGTTCTCTGCTCACACTGCATGGCAAGTTTCTGGTGAACGGAATGGTAGCTTCTCGGGCTTGCAAACGGGACCCCGGTAATCTCAATTACCCCCAGACAGGTCCGAGGGGACGTCGCCCCCCCCCCACCCAGGAAACCCAACATCCGGTTTTTAACCAGCAAAAAGCTGTTCCCTGGAGATTGATGCTGATTCAATGATGGGGAAACCCAGGAACAGGCAGCCTGGGAAAGCTGGGGAACGTCCTTCGCTGGAGATCTTTTCAAAGAGGTCACAGGAAACCCTCCCCCACTCCTTTCCACACAGGGATATTCTTCCCTCGGCAATACACCCCCTTCAACCCAAACGTGATGTTAAGTCAAACTCCATCAGGCCTGAAGGCAGGGGGATGACTAAAATGACCTCCAAAAGTCGCTCCAATTTAGAATGAGTCATTGGCCCAGCTGAGGGAGTGTCATAGACCCCCTCCTCAGGAACACACGTACATACACACATACCGCCACCCCCAGTGCAGGTCACCGTTGCTCATTACTAAGTCTCTACTTTGAGCAATAAAAGTTTGGGTGTTTTTTTTTTCCTTCTCTTAAAAAAAGCCTGCCTCTTCATGCACAAAATCCCTCCCCTTCCCACATATCTGGGAACCTAGCCGCATCTCAGCATCAGGAAGCCAACGATGGATTTGTGGGACAGTTTAGGGATTTGGGATGGAGGGACCCAGGGAAAAAGCCAAATGGACTTATTCCTACAGAGGAAGATAGATGAGGCTACTGGAGGGTTCCCATATTTCTCAGTCTTTCTACTCTAACCTCTCATCCCCTCCCCCAACACAGTTGTATCTGCAGAAGAAATAAATGAGTGTCATGGAAACATCTACTATAAACAATCACCTCACACCAGTATTCTGAGGCTGCAGAGAAGATGTTTGTTCTTTCAAGGAGGGAAAGCAATGTGAGAGTGGCACAGTTCCCTAGGATGGGCTATGGGCCAAGGAAGGAAGACATAGGGGCAGCAAATGAGAGCTCAGGAATTTCACCCTCTAAAGCACTCATTGACCATAAAGCACTGGCTCTAGGACATGAAGCTCCTAAAAGAACAAGGAGACTTGCTTCTGGGAAAACACATCCACACACAACATAGCCACATATCAAAACTGACCTTGACTGCTGGAGGAACAGCCTTCCCTGAAACGAGATTTTCAGCTCACAGCCAGCCAGGAGATGAAAAATTGGGACCCCTAGCAGAATAGCAGACCCATTGATAAAGTTTTAGCCTCTGGATGTAACCTGGAGAACCAGAACATCCCACTGTACCCACATCCTCCAGCACCCTACCCACACCCTCCAGTCATGCAAACACACTCAAGAGCATAACACTAAGGACATCTCTCCATGAGTCTTTGCTCTAGGCTCTCTTTGCCTGCCTCAATGCCTTTCTTGGGAATATGAAGTGGATTAGAAGCTCTGAGCCCCCACTGACAGGCTAATTTCCGGGGAGTTTGCCCAAGAATGACAATTTCGGGACGCCTGGGTGGCTCAGTTGGTTAAGCGGCTGCCTTCGGCTCAGGTCATGATCCCAGCATCCTGGGATTGAGTCCCACATTGGGCTCCTGGCTCGGCAGGGAGCTTGCTTCTCCCTCTGCCTCTGCCTGTGCTCTCTCTCTCTAACAAATTAAAAAAATAAATAAATAAATAAAAGGAATGACAATTTCATCCTCAACATTTATCTAAACACACATACACATACTTTCCCAGGGTTCTAGGTCTGTAAAGCCTTACAGGGATCCATTTGCAGCAGTAGTGATAACTGAATACTTTCTTTCCAAAACCTCTAGGCAAGTAACTGGGGTAGAGAGAAATGCTGGATTCCCAAGAGCTAGTCCCAGCTCCATAAAGAAGGCAGAGGAGTGGGAATCATCTATGCTCAGGAAAACATTCTTCCAATGACCTGCAGAGTTAAAGAAAAAGATGGAGCCACTCTTGCCATCCATCCTGATTGTATCTGCTGCTTGGCCATCTACTTTGTCCTACTCAGTGTGGAGGTTTCTACTAGGGAATTAAAACTCTTTCAGGTTGGCAGCAGAAAAATAAATAAATAAATAGCAAGCTTAAAAGCATGAGTTGAGTTGGGAAGAACTACAAAAGAACTTTCTTAAAGAGTGACTACATTTCTATTTTTTTAATTTTTTAAAAGATCATTTATTCGTTTGAGAGAGAGAGAGAGAGCATGCACAAGCAGGGAGAGGCAGAGGAAAGGGAGAAAGAATCTGAAGCAGACTCTGCACTGAGCACAGAGCCAGGCCTGGGACTCCCTCCCACAATTCTGATATCATGACCTGAGCTGAAACCAAGAGTCAGACGCTCAACTGACTGAGCCACCCAGACACCCCAAGACTAAATTTCTTCTGAATAAGACTATTGGAGATGAAGAGGAACAAGAAAGTGAAGACAGAGAGAAAAGGGAAGAAAATTAAGATACAAAGGGAAAAGTTAGTATCATCACTGTCATCATCATCATCATCATCATCAGACATGCCTCAGCTTAGTTTCACATGAGCTCAAAAGAACTATACTATTTCAGGTTAAAGTGAGGAATCAGTTCAATTAAACCTTCACTTTGTGGCATATGGCTAATTTCTGGACCCATAAGGATGGCAGACCCTTCCTGGCATGGACACATCCAGTGGAGTATTCAAGATGAGCATGGACCCCAGCTGTCCAAGAGGGACATTAGGGAAGAATAGGAGCTGCTCATGGGAGTGTACCTGGTTAATCATTAATGACACTAATAAACAGAGTGTATGTATATCAAGGAGGCATATATGACATCTCTTCTTCCTTCTGGAAATACAAAATGCTAGTCTTATCAGGTACTCTATTAAAAAACTACACCTGGTCATCTACCTCCACATCTCCATAGGCCTTGGAGCTGACAGAAGCTTCAAACCTAGGGGAAGAGGACACCATCTTACTCTTTCTTCATATCCACTAAGCAAACAGGACTCAAAGACAACAGTCCACTCACCTGTCACCACTTAGCTTCCTCAGCAGATCTAGACATCTCTATAGAATCTAGGTTAGAACACTTGTTGGGACAGCTGCTTGTGAGAAAGAGAGGCTGCTCTAACTCAAAGCAACTTACCCAAAATAAGCACCAGAAACCATGTTTAGGGTTTATATAAGTAAGGAACTGTATCAGTTATCTTGCCATATAAAAACCATACCAAAATGTAGTGACTGAAAACAACAAGAGTCATTGGTTTGCTAAAAAATCTGCCATTTAGACAGAGCTTGGTGGTGGCAGCTCTTGTTTACTTCATATGATATCTGACCAACTAGGGGATGAAGGTTGTATTTCAAGATGGCTCACTTACATGGCTAACAAGTTGATGTGGCTGTTAGCCGAAGCTGTAGGCAGAGCTGTAGTTTTCTCCATATAGGCTTCTCCACAGGCTGCTTGGGCTTCCTCACAGCATGGAGGCTGGGTTCCAAAAGCTGGCATCCAAATAGAACCAAATGGAAGATATATTACCCTTATGTCCTAGCTTTAGAAGAGGAATAGCATGACTTCTGCAAGAGTCAAAACTCTGCCCCAATTTTAAGGCAGAGGATGTAGGTCCCTACAGCAGCAGTGTCCATGTTCCATTGTAAGGAGAGCTCATGGGATGGGAGGTAATGTTGCAGCCACTTGAGGATGATATGCTCTACCACAAAAATAATCTCCAAACTTGAGACAAAAATAAACTCTAGAGAAAATCCCTAAAAAGAAAGGGTTTGCAAACATTATCTAGATCTTGGGATTTTCTCACTTCAATTCACGCTGCTGCCACAAGTCCCAGGCACAGAAGGATGTATGCTTGACCCTTATAAAAGTCTAACCCATGTGTGAAGCAAATCCTCTCACCTCGTTCTCTCTTAATACACCAGGGAACAGTCAGCATGTTTTAAAAGAACTTGGAAGGAGAGAAGAAAATAAACAAAGGAAATTGGATTTCCAAAATATAAACATCTTATCTTAAGATCTGATACAGGAGAAGAAGAAAAAAGCTTTACAGGATTCTCAAAACTTCTTATCATAAAAATTTTTCCATCTAGGCTCAAAATGTTCACAGAATTTTACAGGCACCCTGCTTGGCTTACTTCTCTCCCAGATCCCTGCTTGTCTCTTGGGCAGGTGGCCTCTGGTCATATATTGTTTTTCCAGACATAAGTAACTACTCTAGCAATCTACTTTTCCCTCTCCAAAAATAAATTCCTGAATACTTTGTCTTAATAAAACTCAAACTGAATTGTGACTCGAATTTTTCAGAGGATCCAACTTTCCCTATTCTGCTCCAATTTCCCCTAAGAGCCATATCTTGGTTAGGTGGAGGTGACTGGCACAGAGACACATCTAGTCCTTTCTGGCTTAATACACTTGTTCTGATCACCATAGGATCATCTTATGATATTTCATCCAGATGAATCTCCAAGCATGGGGAAGAGAGGCTGTCAGAACCCTAACCACTACAGAGGTGCAGTATGGTGTTGCTTAACTGTACCCTAGCCATCAGGTGCCTATGATAGATAGAGTACACCAGTGAGTGGGTAGGAGATGACACTCTCCCACAAACTGCTTTGGTCATATATGTGTGCACACTTACCAGTTCCTGGAATTTGAGCCACACTATATTCATTTCCTGTCTAGCTGACAGGGGAACAAATTCTTGCCCAAGAAAGAAAGTGGGTCCACAATTTAAGATAAGTTTATCTGAAAACCATATAGATATCTCCCTCAGCTATACCAACTACTTTCTTCTTGGCTTTCTAGCACAGCTCTGAACAATCTCAAAGAAGGCATGCTTCATGTTTCTATAACTTAGTTTAAGAATGAAGAAAAGAGGATCTCTGCCTTGCATCAAATTTGTCCACAGAACCCAGGTACGCTAATGATAGCCCTCCTTATGAAGTGCGCCACAGGAATATGTTACCATCAATCTTTACCAACCCTCACCTTGCCAAGGGCTACATCACAGAAAATGTGATTTGTAGGACTCCCAGGCAACTCTGGCCCACCTGAGTATGCTCTTGCCTACACAAAGCCAAAGGTCCAGCAGTGAGGTGCTAGAACAGATGGGCAGCATTACACACTCTGGCATTTAGGAGTCTAAAAGACAGCTGGGAATCAGAATTCTGCTGAACCATCCCAGCTCTGGCTCTACCAAGTAGGAGGATCAGTGTCATTCTTTTGTCTGAGTTATAGTTTCTCTATCTACAGAAAGGACAGCAGACCAAAGATAGGAATGAAGGTCTGCAGGGGAAAGATCTAAAGGCTCTTACGAATTGTTGCTCTGTCTCAGTCTCCAACAGTCTCAAGCCATAGCCCAATTCCATGCCTCTGTTACATTATATAGGAGGAAAATTAGGCCTGACTTTATCCCCAAGTATCCTGAATGGTCAGGGATTCTAGTACGGTATAGGAGCTTCCACAGAGGTATGGATTCATGGGTTAGAGCAGCTGGCATCATTGATATTGGCAAAAGATTGATATTAGCAGAAGATCAGGAGGATATGGGGAATCAGCCAAGAAGCAGATCATGCTAGAATGGAGAGATCAAGGGCCTAGGCTCAAGAAACAACAGAAGAAGGCATTCTCCAATTAACGAGTAGCCCCTGCACACCAATTCACAGTATTGAGTATTCTAAGTATTGAGAAGGACACAACAGTGACAGACCAGGATTCCTATCACTCGAGACCTTAGTATCTGATTGGAAAGCTAAAGATGACCACCTGAGCAGCACTTAATAAACTGTCAACATGGAACCTGGAGAGAGATGGTGGCCCAGGCTGGAACTGCTGTAGAACCTCAAGAAGGTGGAAACAGCAGGAATAAGTAAGAGCAGAGTGGAGGAAGTGAGGTGTGAGCCAAACCTCAGATGAATAGGAATGAGAAACAGAATGGGTGAAATAAGGCCCTGCAGTCATGGAAAACTGTTAGTCTGTAACCCCCTGAGAGCAAAGAACTGATCTATCTAGTTTACTGGTGTCTAGTGTCCCCAGTACCTGCCATGAAGTGTGTGTTCAATAGAAATTCTTGGGAAATGAACATACAGAAGTGGTAATAAAGTGACATGGCTGGCATGTCTGAGAAAGCTTCCATGTTTAGAGCGGAGACTGTTTTAGAGGAAATGAGGAAATAGGTCAGCTAAGAAAGGTGAGAGGAGGAGTAGGCAAAGAAGAGTAACACAAGTGAGTGTGGGGTTAATTAGAGAGGAAAGGAGGGAGGCAGTGAGAAGCAAGTCTGGGCCCAAGTGAAAGATGAGTAGAAAGCATCTCTTTTGGCTCAAATAAAACCAAGGGGTAAGGAGGTGGGGGATGGGGAGTGCGAAGAGCCCAAGCAATGATGTGGGAAGGCCTGTGCTTCTGCTTTGGACCCAGACATGGATGGGCTGGGGATGGGGGAGGAGAACAAGCTTTGGAGCCGCAGCTGGAGGGCTTTAGGGGGTCGATTTCTGGCACACATTCGACCCCCAAACCTCTCATTCTTGGACCCCTCCACACTTAGTTCTCAACCCCCACACAAAAGGGCCTTGTGTAGAAGTGCTAAGAGATGCCAAATGCATCTTTATTCCCTTGCCTCCTCTTTCCCCTTCCCCAGAGCCTTGGCTCAAGCATTGCTCTGCCAGGTGCAGGAAACAGGAAGAGAGGGGTTGGGGACCAGACGTGAGCCAGAGGTCAGATGGAAATGTCAGCCCTGCCCTCCCTGTGTCCAGTCCCCCTTAACTCTCTGGTGCTTCCTCTCCAACTCCCCATCAGCTGCACTCCCATCTCACCCCCTCCCTTTTGTCCCTATTCCCATCCTTCCTTCACTGCCCTCCTTATCACAAGACCTCACTTCTCAATGCTCTCTCCTCTTCCTCCCTGTTCCTCCCCTTGTTGGGCTTCAGAGTGGTGTGGAAAGCCTAGAGACAGAATTGGATTTATTCTTGGAAAAAACATCCATGGCAGAGGGTACCACAGCAACAAGTTTCCATGGTGCTTGGACACAAGGTAAATATGCTATGAAGGAGCAATTACTGGACTCAGAGTCGGAAGACCCAAGCTCCACCCCAGCCTTACCTCACCAGCAGCATTTCCTGAAGCAACTTGTGCAACTTCCCTAAGCCTCATTGGGAATTCCACGAATGTCCAACCATTAAGCAGCAGCTGGCATTCACAAGTAGGTATTGAGTACCTATTGTGAGCCAAGCACTCTAACAGGTGCAGGATGAGCAATGCAGATATGGTTCTTCCCTTCATAGAACTTACAGTTGATAGCCAGTAGCATTGCTCAGAAGAACAGAATGAGGTAAAGGATTAACATGGTGGCCAGCCCGGGGCGCCTGGGTGGCTCAGTGGGTTAAAGCCTCTGCCTTCGGCTCAGGTCATGATCCCAGGGTCCTGGGATCGAGCCCCGCATCGGGCTCTTTGCGTTGCATGGGGCCTGCTTCCTCCTCTCTCTCTCTGCCTGCCTCTCTGCCTACTTGTGATCTCTGTCTGTCAAATAAATAAATAAAATCTTTAAAAAAAAACAAACAAACATGGTGGCCAGCCCATAGTAGGTGTTAAAGAGGCACTGTGTGCAGGAGATATTTCAGAAGCCCAGTGAAGACGGTGGTCTGGCCTCATAGTCCCCATGATATGAGCTGCTGTATACATGTAGCAGCTGCTACAACACTGATTTAAAATTAGAAGATAGTGCTGAACTTCTAACCTTGCTTGCAGCTCAGTGTCTGTTTCTAAGTAGTTAGAAACTAGAGAACAAAGTGAGATAGTGAAGATTTATCTGCATAGGAGACAAGATTGTCCAACCTGGGAAGACCCAGATATGTAGGAGATTCTGGTGGATATACTTGAGAAGGGTGTGTTCCTGGGGGTAGGATGGGAGAAATAAATAAATAGTGATTTATTTATGTCAATATATATATTTGAGAAAGGAGAAGAATTCATCCAGAATCCTGACTTCTGAGAATTTAGAAGCTAAGCTGCCTCCCCATCCCTTTCTAGGAAACCAACTTGGAAAAGCTTGTGGACTTAGGGGTAGTCACAGCTGCCAGGGAAGCCCAAGGCAGGAGGGTTTTGTGGGAGGAGGCTGGTTGAGGCACTGAAAAGAGAGTCTCATAGGGAATCCTGGACAATGAGCTGATAGAAGGAGGAATGTGGAGAGAAGGGATGAAGGGGCAGGCTGCCATGACGGCTGCTTTCCTGGCAACTCCCCAAGGTTAATGGAGGGACACCAAGAAGCCACTGCAACATTCCAACAAGAGGGAGGCTAGTCTGAAAAGAACATTTGCTAGGGGGAGAAGGGGCCTTTCTCTGCCCCAGGCTGCTGTTCTTTTGTGAAGGTTCTTTGAGGCATGAGCCCTGCAAAAACACGTGGGGTAGGGGTGGGGGGGCAGAGTGGATGCTTCACCATTCATCATCCAGGCAACTGGTGTACCCCTGGCAGACAAGAAGGGGTCAGAGGCTAGTTTGGCTGCCTTTGGACTCTGAGATGGCAATAGCTGAGAAATTTCTATGCATGGAATTCCAGAATCTAACTGCCGCATGAACTATGGGTATTTAAAGAAGGACAGAGAGAAAGGGAGAAAACTGAGCGTTAACTGCAAACTAGGCAGTACCTTTAGAGGGAAGGAGGATCAGGACTGCAGAAAAGGAGATGCTGACACTTCCCAAGCTCAGGGCCCTGTGTCCAGATTGAAAGATTTGGTATAAAATGCCAAGGCTTTTGCCATATGCCATATTTTCATGCACATTTAATACAACTAAAATCCATGTCACACACACACACACACACACACACACACACAACACATTGTACTCACACTGCTCTCAAGACTCACATACACATATGCAAAATCGCACACATGAACGCAGGATGCTCCGTGTGTGCACACATTCACAGGCAGGATCTTTTCATATAACTGCACCTATGTCATACATACATATGTACATATTTACAAAGTCCACATCCTCTTAAGCTGATCATATGAGCAAGTGGATGCCATGTCATATCCTCGTGCATCATAAGGCTGACACACATTAATCCATTTTTATATGTATATGAGATCTCCTGCTTTACACTAGAGCTCCCAGCATGGATGTCCCTAGAAAGCGCTTCTCTTATTCTGGCCAAATCAGGTCCCATGGAGACTTATCCACATGAAATCCACCTTCTCAAACTCATCCTGAGCCCAGTGTCCAGGTTGCCCTAGACTTCACTCTAATTTTGTCTCCAGGGTACCCAGCTCCCTACCCTCAACCTGTTACAGACACTGGGTAGCAACTACCAGCAGGTGGCGCCAGCAGGAGCCTCATGTAACCAAGATTTGTATTAATGGGAACAAATCCACATTTCTGGTGGAAAAAGTGGTCATGCCAGTGTGTAACCCTCCTTACTATGTCCAGGGATGAGCCCAATAAATGGATCTACTAAGAGCACCAGGCCAAGAAAAGCCACTCCCAAGGAAAGGGAGGAAGAGGACAAAAGATGGAGAGCTCCTGGGAGGATGGGAAGCTGAAGATCAGGGCTAGAAACGAGAAAGGGGAAATCAGAGAGCATTTCTGTGTGATCTGCCAGAAGTTTTCACATGGGTTCTTCTGTTTTGTGTGCATGTGTGTTAGTGTTTTCATGCACATTTGAGTACTGTATTATAATGCTGATGGGTTACTTGTGTGTCAGTGAATATGGAAGAAGTAAGTGTGAATTAGCTTGAGAGTGCAGGTGTGTGAGTGCATCTTTGGATGCTGCTGTGTGTTGTATGGTTCAGGGAGGAATAAAGATGAAGCTGAGCAGACTAGACTCCTCACAACTACAGTTCCACAGGCACCACACACACCACAGTTGTTAGCCCCCTCCCACACATTTTTCACACACACACACACACACACACGCTCTCCAGGGACACACACACACACTCTAACGCCACCCACACAGACAGGTGCTATGCCGCCACGTACAGACCTGCCCACCCACACACTTTCACACATATATACGGGTCCTGTACAACCACAGGAATGCATTCAGATGTAGCCAACACGCACACAGACACCCAGGCACACACTGGCCCTGCACACACATGCACATGTATGCATTGCACATTCTGTCCTGTATCTCCAAATTCTCAGTGCCCCCCCTCGTTCACAGGAAAAGGAAAGAGAGGTTAAGGATAACTCTCCTGGCCTGTAGAGCATCCTAATTTCTGAGCCTCTGGGGATTAAAAAGAGATGTGTAAAATCTGAGAAATCCCTTGTCTGAGGATTGTAGGAACACACAAAACAACCACTCTACACATTCCCTGCTGGAGTCACCAGCAGCAGTGGTAACGCCCTGGCCCTTGGATCCTGCTGAGATCCCTCAGCACTGTGGACAGCGCCTCAGCTGGCAGAGTCCTGCATCCCCAGAGCAGTTCTCAGACGTTCAGGACCCTGGAGCTCCCAGTATCCGGCATCCAGAAGGGCAAGTGAAGTCAGACACATTGAAGTCCCAAGTCCTTTGACTTTGGAGTCTTATGACCAGAGAATAAGAAAAACCTGCCTCTCTGGGCTGTTGTGAGGATCAAATGACTTGAAAACCGTAACACTCCCAGAACCATACCTGGTGTGAACCAGAGGAAACTTTAGAAATCACACCTGTTCTGGGTTCCATCCCTCATGAACTCCCAGCCCAGAAGACGAATAGTCTGTGCAAAGAATATTGATTGACTTGGTAATGTGGCATTGCTGTGTTGTGGGACTATGTGCCGGCTGATCTGAGTTCAACCCTAACCTTGCCAAATTTTAGCTCTAAAGCTTAGGCAGATCACTTACCCCATCTAAGTCATAGTTTCTTCTTTTATTAACCTGGAATATAACAATAATGATAGTAACGCTAATTGTGCTTCACACTTTAGGCCCTGTTATAAATACCTCACAAAGATTAAATCATTGGATCCTTGTGATATTAAAAAGTGGTTATTATCCTAATTTTATAGAAGAAGAAATGAAAGTGCTTGCCTAACATCATACCAGTAGCAGGAGCTGAGACAGGATTGGAACACAGATAGCCTGCCTCCATAATCCATGCTCCTAACCATGAACTAACCATGCCTCCTTCACAGTGAGTTGTGGGCATCAAATGACATCACGGGTATAAAAGTAGTTTGAAGATGGCAAAGCATTATACAAATGTGAAGGTATGTTGTTATGCATCTCAGCCTGGCTCAGACTATGAGGAATTGCACAAGGAGTGAGGAGCAAGATGAATACAGGAAACAGGTTGGGGATGGGTGCCATCTGGGAATGGCACATCACACCAAGAAGAGAGAAATGGGTAGAGGACAGGCCAAAAGGGACAAGAAGCTATAAGCATCTTTGTACGGCTTTTCACTCTTAACCCATTACTAGGTTGGAGGTGAAATTATTTTGTAGTACATTAAGAAGATCATTTGTCAAGTCACCCTGAAGTGTTCCTCTTAATTCTAACCATGGTCTCACCAGCTCCTTTCCCTTCTGCACCATTTATTACTATTCCTCAACCACAGTCCCTAGTGTAAAACATGTCACCTACTCCATGATGTATCATGGTTATGGAAGACTGTTGTTATTGCCCAGAGGATCCTTGGGTAGTACAGTCAAGTCAAGTGGCCCCTGTGGATCAGAACAGTTCCCTCTGTTCTTTCCAAGAGTAGGATATGGAGACCAGGAACTGTGTTTGCAACTTACTTCAGGAAAAGGAAACCTCTGGACACTCTCCTTGGTTCCCTACCTGACATATACTGATATGACCTACTGCTTTCTGAAGAAGAAAGATCCTCTAGATCCTCTAGTCCTCAGAAAAGAATCATTCCATGTGCAATGAGGGTTGTCTTTTTGAAAGTCCCATTTCCCTGATCCTTGGATGGCTGCCATATAAAATAGAATAGTCACTGACCAGGGAAGGATGGTCCTTAAACCCCTTATGTGATCCCATCTCTTACTTTCCCCCAATCCTCCTGTTCTTTCTAGACTCTCCCCAGCCTAGTTCCTCCTCCCTTCTTCTCCTGGCTGATGAGTTCTTTCCCTGAAAACTTCAAGCTGGCAAAGTGAACCCAGATGTTTAATAGGAATGGCTGTGAGCCTGACACCATTAGCAGTGCAGTGCGGGCACACATGGACTCCTAGCTCCCTATTTGGTTCTTGCTCCCTTTCCATTTCCTAACGTGTTTCCATACAACTTAATTTGGACCACCTCCCGCCACTGCCTGGGAAGGCTACCATATCTTCTCTTCTAAGTCCAGCTGGAAAAACTGTGAGGAAGTCCCAGTGAACCCCAGAATAGACGAGTTTTAAAGAATTGTCATTCTACCCTTCTCTCTTTATTCATGGTTTAAAGATCCCACTCTCTCTAGCAGCTTCCCTTCCTTCTTCCAACTGCCACAGGCAGACAAGATGCCCCACCATTTATATTTCCTCGTAGTTGCTCTCTGACCTGAGCTGGAACCAGCTGCTTCCTTACATCCTTCCTCCTCCTTCTACTCCCTAAAGCTATGTTTCTCCAAATGTGTCTCCTGGGTTACCTGCATCATTTAGAGCATGTGATTAAAAAAAACTCAGAATCCAGGCCCCATCTCAGCTCTGCCTCAGACCTACTGAATCAGAATGTCTGAAGGTAGAGGCTGAGAACCTACACTCTACACTGTTTCTTGTGGCTCAGGCATGAGGAACTACTACAGTTTGAGGAACTACTGCCTTAAACAAACTACAGTTTGAGGAACTACCACCTTAATCTAGCAAGAACCATCCTCCAATGCCATTTGGGTTACTTATTTTCTTATCAGCCTTCACTCCAGATGACTTAAGGTCATACACATGTATGTCTGTGCCTTATCTGAGAATCATTGATATAGGAGAACTCCTATTACAGCCCACAGCTGGATCTGGATTGTGATCCCCCCTCCACACCTAACTCCCTATGGGAGCTTAGGCAAGTCACTTTGCACATGTGCCTCTATTTCCTTGTCAAAAAATGGGGCCCAATACTTGTGTTTTCACCTCATAATTATGTTGTAAGTTTCAATGAGAAAAGTGAAAGCTTGCTGAAAAGCTGGAAGTCTTGAATAAATGACATTTGTTTTTATAACTATGCAAGAGACACAAGAGAGTGAAAGATACAGTATTTGTCATGAGATCCGGTTCCCATGCTGAAGATCAACAAGGACAGAAAATGAGTTTGTCCTCCAGTCCCCACCACTCCACAGGCGATCTTCTCAGAGCTTATCCTGAGCCTGGTAGAAAGAGGAGGGCTGAGCTGGCATCATGGGTGCAAGGAAGAATGCCCTGGGTCCCCTTAAATGAATCTCTTCTCCTCCATGTTTTGCCACCTGGGGCCCCAGTCTGCTCCTAGGCCAGCAGCCCTGTCAAGGGCAGTGGGCCCAGCCCTTGGCATCAGCTCCTCTCCCCCTAATTACTTTTCACACACTCTGGCGCCAGGCCTTCCAACCAAATAACAATTGATTCTTCACTCCTCCTGGATCAATGCCATCGACCCAGAACAGGGAGGATGAATCCAAACTCACCCTCTAGGAAACCAGTAGCCCAAGGCAAAGGCCCAGCAGAGAGATCTGCCTACCCAAATTTTGGCAACAAAAACACAAGTGCACACACACACACACACGCATATGCGCAAGAAAGCATATGAATGAGTATGTTCATGAAATGCAGTGGGCCACACATAGATATTCATATGGAGACACATAAATAGTTTGATATATAGACCTTGATACTCTCATATATGTCTACACATGTGTACACAAACACACAGATACATTAACACACAGGGGCACATACACATGCCATTGACTAGAAGAGGGCCCTTTTAGAATCACAAAAAGCATGTTTTGGCCAAGTTTTGAACAGAATTCTAGCTCTTCACCAGCCCCCTTTCCACCTGCCCTCTGAGCTGCACACTCAGGAGCACGCACTGCCTGTGAGTCATGGTGTGATGAGCCCGACACGCTTATGACACACACCTCCAGCAGAAGCTCTTCTGCCAGTTGTGTAGGACTTTGGCTCCCACTCCTATGGGACATGCCCTGCCTGCTAATCTCTTCGGGGGTGTTGGAGAAATGCCCAGCCACTTCTATACCAGACAGAGCCCATTATAACTCAGCTGGGCTTTCTCTGCACCTCCAGCCTCAGAGGAGCTTGGAGCACATCTGCACCTGAGGCCCCAAACAATAGGAAATGAGGTGCCA
Source organism: Taxidea taxus jeffersonii (assembly GCA_003697995.1). Classification (NCBI taxonomy): domain Eukaryota; kingdom Metazoa; phylum Chordata; class Mammalia; order Carnivora; family Mustelidae; genus Taxidea; species Taxidea taxus. Next base: position 145,595 of record ML111209.1, on the reverse strand, counting down.
AGCCTTACAGAAGCCAGTGCAGAATGACAGCCACCAGCCAAATCTCATCAGGCACAGATATGGGGACACAAAGAGAATGTCAAGTGCAGAATGGGACCACCCATCCAAAACAGCCCAAGCACATGCCCAAGGCCTCAGACTATACTGCCTCCTGCCCCTGAGGTCAGCCTGTCGACTCTCCACTGGCTTCATGCCATGTCCACGTCTAGGTCAAATCACAGAAATACACAACATCAGGAGTAGAAAAGCCCTTAGAGATTTTTAGCCTCTTCATTCTCTCAGTGCCTAAATTTCCTTAATGACTTTCTCAACAAGGGACTATCCAACATTTGTTCACTGGGACACGTTGAGGAATAGAGGACTCTCATCAAGCAGCCAGTTCTCTGGATGAACAACTATAAAATTCAACACAGAGTCAAAATCTTTCTTCCCATAATATCCACCAATTGGCATGAAGAAGGAAAGCCATCCTAATTGGAGATTGTTGGTGGTCTTACTGAAGCTGCTTACAGGAAGGAATGCTGTTTTACACTTCTAGTCACAGTTCTTAATATGTGTGCTTACAGGAAGAAATACTGGTCTACACTTCTACTCATAGTTCTTAATATGTGTCTTAGTTCTGTGTGCAGAGGTTGAAGACCTAGACCCTGAGCATAATCTGATCCTTGGAAGGATGTGCAGGTGACCTTTATCTCCTGTATGCAAGAAGAAGGCCTTGAAAATGGCTAAGATAGGGGCACCTGCATGGCACAGCCAGTTAAACAACCGACTCCTGGTTTTGGCTTAGGTTGTGATCTCAGGGTTCTTAGATCCAGCCCCACATCCAGCGTCACACTCAGCAGAGTCTGCTTCAGACTCTCTCCTTCTCCCTCTGCCCCTCCTACTCGTCCTCTCTCTCTCTCTCTCTCTCTCTCTCTCTCAAATAAACAAATAAATCTTTTTTAAAAAAACAGAATGGCTAAGATAGTTTTCAAGCTATGGAGAAAGCCTAGTTTTGGTTTTGTCTCCAATTTTGTCTACTAATTTTCCTATGTGACAGTAGGAAAATTCTTTCTTGGGACCTTCTGGGCTCAGTCTTCCCCATAACAAAATGAGTTAATGGGATTACAACAGATGATGATGTGTCTAAGGTCTGAGGAGAACATTTTCCATGCTATGCATGCCTGCTGGCTCCACCACCAGAATCTGTACCTTCCCACATAACGAGGAAGTCTCCAAACTCATGTTCTCCAAGTGTGCAGTTTCAAACTTCTCCATGTAATCTACTGCCATCTCTCACTCACACAGAGCTTTTCCAACCCCTCCCTTAAGGGCCTGAGGACCATTGATTATGCCTCTGTGCCCCCACACCCTAGCACCTCGAACTGCTTGGACTGAGGAGCATTTCTTGCTGTTCACCTGTCACTTATAGACCAACAGAGGGTCATCTGTTGCAGAAAAGAAGCCTGTGGATGGCTCTGCCCCGCCCCCCACCGTGTGAATTAGATGCCACCCATTACATGCATTTACACAAGATTTAGAGGACAGAAGGGAAATGGATGTGATCTTTGTAAGGCTGCTGATGGTTGTCAAAGTCATAATAGTCTTGTAGGAGTTTTCAGCGTTCATTCTTCATTTTCTGAGTTTCAAAAACAGCATCAGTGGCCTCTTCATCTGACTGAATTCTGCTGTCTATTCTCCCATCTCCAGCTCTCCAGAGGTTTCTCTGGGGCCAATGGCAGCTTCAACCTTGATGGACTTAGCCCCAGGAGCACCTCAGAGCTGCAGCATTCCTAATTTTGCATTGCTGCAGGAGTCATTCTAATTATCTCAATATTGAATCTGCTTCCTCTGCACTTCTAACAAATGTGTAAGACCCCAAATTTCTGTATTAAGCCCCTTTCTGCTTGAAATCTCTAGAGTGGAGAATTTTCCTTCACACAAGCTTGACAGACAAGGTGAAGCTAGGTTAAGAGGAGTTTTGCTGTCAGCTCAGTTCAACAGATATTTAATGAGCACAAACCATTTATCTTGGCACTGTGTCCACAGAGACATGTAAGGCACATATAAGCAAGGTCCTGACGTGACAGGGTACGAAGGGCATGGAGAGCAGAAGTTTTAGTATCCACACAGTCAGCCAAGCAAAAGGGAGAGATGCATGTGGAAGAAAGGCAGCCTCTGGAGTCAGACAGATGGGGTAGGATCCTGGCTTCAGTGTTTACCACTGAGAGAACTTGGGCAAGTTGTCTATGTTTTGTCTAAGGCTCAGTTTCTGTCCTTTATTTCTGCTGCTCCTCCTTTCCTTTGTGTTTGTTATCATTCATTCTTCAAGACACAAGACAGATGTCCTTTCCCTGAAGTCTTCCTGGATCTTCTCCCTCAATGTCTCTGTTCTATGCAAACATCTCTCCTGACCCTTTCCATGTGGTTCATGGAAAGTGCTCAATAAATTGAATTAATCTGATTCATTATCTCTCTCTCTCTCTCTCTCTCCTTTTCTCCCTCTCCTTCTCTCTCTCTCTCCCCACTACACACACACACACACACACACACACACACACACACACACACACACAAAAAAAAACCTTCCCTGGAGTAAATTATGTCTAAAGTCAGATTCCCTAGATGCAGAGCCTGAGATGGGGATTCTTGTGCCAGGAATTTATTGATGGAGGGGTCTCAGAATGAACCTAGGACAAGTGAGACTAGCAGGATGGGTAGAAGAAGCCAGGGAAGGACTGGGTTTCAGCTGAAGCTTAGCTTCAGCCTGCTTTCCCCCTGGAGTTCCCGAGCATGAACTGCATGAGTACTGCAGAGCTGTCCCATCTTGAAGAAGGGGGATTGCCCTTTGTAATCTGCATTGGTCATGTTAGATCGCCCCAGGTGGAGGGTATAAAGTCCCAAGCAGGCAAGGGTACATTTTAAATCAGTAGTGGCCAATACTCATAGAGTAACTGAGGTGGGTATAGCAGCCCAATAAAGAGATCTGGAAGAAGCACCAACTACAAGAGGTATAAAATAACAAATGCACTACAAGACCCTCAAGAATAAGAATTGGGCAGGTGATCAAAAGAAATGAAATCTTACCATTTGCGATGACATGGATGGAACTAGAGCGTATTATGCTTAGCGAAATAAGTCAACTGGAGAAAGACAACTATCACATGATCTCCCTGTTATGAGGAAGTGGAGATGCAACGGGGGTGGGAGTTAAGGTGGTAGGAAAAGTAAAAATGAAACAAGATGGGATCAGGAGGGAGACAAACCAAAAGAGACTCTTAATGTCATAAAACAAACTGAGGGGGTTGGGGGGGAGAGGGGTTGGGAGAGGGTGGTGGGGTTACATTATATGTTTAAATAAAGCTTAAATTTAAAAAAAAGAATTGGGCAGGTGGGGTCAAGGGAGAGAGAGCGGGTTCCTAATCAAGTTGCCTTTCTCCCCCATCAGTTGAGCCAGAGCTTGGGCAACGCAGATTCCCACCAAGACAGCAACATGACATAACAAAGAATTGGTTATGCTTGCATGTGTTTGGGATTAATAACAAGCTTATTAATTAAGCAACATAAAGCTGCAGGATTTTTTTTTATTTGCCATAAACAGAGATGTTGTTTTGTTTGCAGTGAATTTTGACTGTGTGATTGGACCTGTGGGTCACAAAAGGGCACAGTGGGTAGAAGACATCTGGGGCTATTCTTTGGCATCAAGTATGCCACTCTGCCTCAAATGTTTTCCAAAGCCACATGGTCTCAGCCTCTTCCCAGGAGGCAATGGAATGTCTGGCCCCTCTTCTTTTTGACAAGCCTATAGGGAGATCTCCTTCCTCCCCACCTGGAAGTCAGTGATGTTCTATCCAGAAGCCGGGAGTGGACAAGAGAAGTTTTGTGTCAGGAATGCACTGACAGCCTTGTAAAGACACAGCAAACAGGGAATGTATTGCCTGAGCCAGTCCTTAGCCCAGAAAGAGAAAAAGCAGAGTTGACCAAAGCTGTCCTTCCTCAAAGAGAATAGACACATCCCAGGAGCCTGCAGGGTGAGCTGGATCCTTGCACAGTTATGAGATCCCACCTAGAGGCTGAGGCAAGGAGGGACAATGTCACAGTGACCTGATGCCTGGACTTCTGTATCCAGGGGACTGACATAGGACCATGAGCTATTTGCCTTAAGGTGAACCTCCAACCTTAGTTTGTTGGATTATTTTTCACCACTTAGCCAGGAATCTTGAGTTCTATACCCCCTACAACAGACTTCTGGGAGGCCAGAGTCACCAAATCAGGAAAAGAATGGCTCTGGGGAATTCTGCAGAAGTCTTTTCTAAGTTTGTCTGCTTCTGCTACCCTCAGACTTATTGTCTTCCCATCTCTGCCTTTTCTTTCCCTAATGGAGCAGGTGGTGATTCTTCTCAGAGCAGAATTAGCCCAGGGGAGTATCTCTTCTGGCCAACAAGAGAAAGTGACAGCAACAGGTCCCAGAGAATATGTCTGTCTGGTGACATTGATGCCAGAGAATTGAAACCTGCACCTGGCCCCTTCCAGCCCCAAGTCCCTAGCAGGGTGCCCTCACTCTGTTCCTAAAGAGACAAGACAAATGGTAGTTTCCTGCTCAATAGTCTGGCATTGAGTGAGCTACAGTAGTTTGGCTCTTGTTTAAAGGGTGAGTGTTGAGCCAGAGCATTGAAGAAAGGGTCGCTTTTTGCAATAGGATCATTCCCCACCTGGTGAGAAACTCCTAGAAATGGAGGTTTAATACAAGAAGATGGGACTCAGGCTCCATGGAATTAAGAAAGATGGGAATGATGGGGCTGGGGTAGGGAGGAGGAGGTATCAGCAGCAAAGCAGGCACAAGTATACAGTTTGCTAGGATCGGCTGGTAGGCCCTGGTCAGTCTCTCACACTAAAAGCTAGCTACCCTTATTAACCTTTCACATCCCCCATGTCCTCCCACCAGCATCACCCACTTAATTTTTCAACCTTTGCAATGCTGCTTCTGCTGAGGAAAATGCGGCTTTGGCTCCTCTCCAAAGACTGTTCCTTCTCACTTGAGTCATTTTCATAGGCAATTGCTGAAAACTGGAAAGGCAAAGGCTTGGTGAATTTGGGGGTTATGCAGAGAGGTTAAACCACTTGACCCCCTATCTCTAGAAATTTACACCTCTTAGAATGTGAGGTATTCTCCTATTACTATGCATAAGTCATGTTAAGATAGAAGATGATGCTTGACCAGAGATCCAGAACTGTCTTGCCTACATCCTACCCTGTCACAGCCACCGTCAACTGCATCCCAACCTTGTAGTGTTCCCGTAGAGAGAGATACATACATGGAGAGCAGAGCCAGGCCAAGGCATGCTCTTGAAGTTTGTGCTGCAAACCCTAAAACAGCCCCTGGGGAGCAGTCTATACACATAGAGGTCTCCTGTGGCCAAGACTGAAGACAGGAGTTCTTCCTTTTCTCTCTAGATCTATACCCTCTTGACCAGAGAAGAGAAAGGACCCCAAAGCAAAGCACAAAAGGAAAGCAGAACATTTCTTCTTCTTTTTTAACATTTTATTTATTTATTTGAAAGAGAGAGAGAGCATGAGAGGGGGAAGGTCAGAGGGAGAAGCAGACACCCTGTTGAGCAGGGAACCCAATGTGGGACTCGATCCCAGCACTCCAGAATCACGGCCTGAACTGAAGGCAGTCAGTCAGTCAAGTAACTGAGTCACCCAGGCATCCCAGAACTTTCCTCCTTAAGGCTTCTGCCAGGAATCCACAGGCAAGGACAGTTCATGAGTGGGAGAGAAAGAGAGTCCTGAGCTTCACAATCCTGAGGGAAAAAAAAAAAAACATACCTATAGCACCTTCACCCAAAACCACCCTTGCCTTTGGCTCATGGAGACCCATCTCTTTTCCATCTGTGCATGAAATGTATAAGGGAGCAGAGAAATCCTAAAGCTTCCCCTGGTAGCAATGTCCCAGGCAAGCTGAGTCTCTAGGTCAGTCAGCTTCTCTGCATAAATCTGTTAGGAATCTGACCGTATTTCCAGTGTCTTCAGGGTCCTCTTACTCTCACCTGAGCTAACATGGTGAGAAGCCAAATTGCTGATGCTGTGGGAGGCTTCAAATGGTGTTTCCTGTGGGTATTATTTCCAGCCTAATGTTGTATTAACATAGCTCTGCCTGGTGATTACTATATTATTATATATTAATCATAGGATAATGATGCACACTCACCCTGCTTCTCTCTTCAGTCAGTTATGAGATCCCACCTAGAGGCTGAGGCACCACACCTACTCTCCCTATATCTGCAATCCCATTCCACCCTCAGGGACCAGCCTTGGGCTCAGCACCCCTTCTTACAGGTAAAGTCAGAGGAAGATAGTGTGTGTGTGTGTGTGTGTGTGTGTGTGTGTGTGTGTGTCTATGTTCCAAGGTAACAGTGTCCAAAGCCAGAGTTTGGAGCCCACAAGTCTTTGCTACCAATTAGCCCTCTTTCCTATCCTCAGTTGGGGAAAGGTCTAGAAAGCAAAATAAGGTCCAAGAAGAAATGAAAGATGATTTTAATGATTTGCTGGGCCCAGAATATAAAGAAGAGGCTGGAGCTATGGCAATTTGAGACTTGTTAACTCATTCATGTACTGCTTTAGCACTACTTGGTGCCAGCATTCATTCATTTAATAAATGTCTGTTAAATCTTTACTTGGTAAGTACTGTTTGAAGCAAAGTGAACAAGACAGAAAGAGTTCCTACCCTCATGGAATTTTATTTCTGAAAGAGTTTCCATGACAGTCCTTGGGGATACAATAGTGAAAGACCTTGGTCCTTGAGCACCTACTGAAGTCAGTCAAGCCAGTTATTTAAGGGTAAGCCAGATTCTCACCGAGACACTGCCCTTAGAAGGGGAGAAAGATACCCCAGGGAGAGAAGACTTACTCCTTGACATCAAGGAATATAGGGTCAAGTAGTAAAGAAGTACGAATGAACACATTAGAACTGATGAGGCAGCAAAGAACCAAAGGAATGTACCACTGAGATGACCTGATAGAGCTCTCTGGGGAGATGTCACCAAGTGTATCTGCCCTTTTCAGGGGCCAAAGCCGATGCATGTGATTTATGCTTTGCCTTTGCGTTCTTTTACCTCTCTTTGGGAGTCTCTGTGTATCATAAAGGCCATTTGTACATGCTCACCCACAATATGACCAGGACACAGACTTTGTCCACATACAGGGTATAACGCCCTGTGCTGCATAGTTATTGATGGTGGTACCATGAAGAAAAGGAAGCTGGTGGTGATGATGACACTGGAAATAAGAGGACTCCCTAAGCAGAAGAATCGGCTGCCTGGAGATAATATAGGCTTATGCCAAGCTCCGTCCATGCCAACTTATTTACAAGACACGTGAACCACAGGGAATTTTTTCAACTTACTCATCTTCCTATCCTCAAGTAGATCTACAAGATGGCCCCCAATGCTCCCGCCCTTTTGTATAGGCTCCTCGCTTTTTATATAGTCTCCTTCCTTAGGGCTAACCGGTGTTTCCAAAAGAACTCTGTGGAAGTGATGGTATGCAACTTGCAGTGCTGGATCATAAAGCTATTGTAGTGGGATGCCTGGGTGGCTCAGTGAACTAAGTGTCAACTTCATGATCTCAACGTCATGAGATCGAGCCCCACGTTGGACTTTGTGCTGAGCATGGAGTCTGCTTAAGAGTCTCTCTCCCATGGCAGGTAGGGAGAGGGTGGTTGGGTTAGGGACATTGGGGAAGGTATGTACTATGGTGAGTGCTGTGAAGTGTGTAAGCTGACAATTCACAGACCTGTATCCCTGGGGCTAATAATACATTATATGTTAATTTAAAAAAAGAAGAATCTCTCTCCCTCTCCCTCTGCCCCTCCCCTACTGATTGGGCACTATGAAAATTTAATAAATAAAGATATTGTGGCTTCTGCCTTTGTCTTGTGAACTCACTTGGAGAATGTCCTTGCCATGCCACAAGGACACTTAAGCAGCTCATGAAGGATACACATGGAGAGAAACTGAGCACTCCCACCAAGAGCCGTAGCCATTCTGGCAGCCATGTAAGTAAGCCACCTTGGAAGCAGATCCTCCAGACCTAGTCAGGGCTTCAGATGATGACAGCCCATGTTGACACATGATTGCAATCTCATGAAAGATTCCAAACCAGGACCACCTACCCAAACCACTGCTAAATTCCTGATCCACAGGGATGCCTGGGTGGCTCAATTGGTTAAGCAGCTGCCTTTGGCTCAGGTCATGATCCCAGCATCCTGGGATCGAGTCCCACATCAGGCTCCTTGCTCGGCAGGGAGCCTGCTTCTCCCTCTGCCTCTGCCTGCCACTCTGTCTGCCTGTGCTCATTTGCGCTCTCTCTCTCTCTCTAACAAATAAATAAATAAAATCTTTAAAAAAATAAATTCCTGATCCACAGATACTATGAGAGATAATAAATGTGTGTGGTTGCTTTAAACCACTAAGTTTGGGGATGGTATGTTATGCAGCAGAGATAACTAATGTATACCGCTAGCATTAGCACAGTTCCTAGAACACAGCAGACACTCAAGAAATATTTGGTAACTGAACGAATGAATGAATAAAGCTCCTTAGCAGAGGAACCACATGTCAAACATTGTGACCTTTGGCAGGGAAAGGGGGAGTGATCGAAGCCAGGAGAACAAATATTTGAAACTTTGAAAGAGAATAAAACAACCCATAAATGTGGATATTCAAGAAATGTCCTAGTACTTAATTTTCTTTAAATCAAAATAAATTGGGTATAAGTCACTGTTACTACCCAAAATCCCTTTCTATCCCTACTTCAACCTCATTCAAGAATCTAAGAAAGGACCCCAGGTGGGGGAAGTGTCTCTATTCCACAAGTGTATTATATCACCTCCAATGCCTTGAAAGCCCACACACCATGGTTCCTTAAAGCTGTGTTGCTCTACAACTACAGGGATTTTCCATGTCTAGAATATAGTCTCTTAGAAATGCAATAAAGCCATTCTTTTCTGAGGTCCTACACCTCACTTAGTCATTCATTCAACAATATTTACTGGGTACTATATTGGGATTCTTCAGATAAAAAATCAGTAAGATATATAGAAAGATACATATACATAGAGATACATATAGATAGGTAGGTGGATAGATGATAGTTACATAGATTGATAGATAAATAGATAATAGATGATAAATACATAGATAAGTGATAGATAGATAGATAGATAGATAGATAGACGATAGATAGATAGATGATAGATAGATAGATGATAGACAGACAATAGATAGATTGAAGCTGGAAAATCCAAAGTCCATAAGGCAATCTAGCAAGTTGGGGACCTAGGGGAGAGCTGATGTTGCAGTTCGAGTCCAAAAGTAGTCTGCTGGTAGAATTCCCTCTTTTTGGGGTGACCTCATTCTTTTTTTCCTAAAAAGAGAAAAACTTCAACTGATTGGATGATGTCCACACACTTTATGGAGAGTAATCTGTTTTACTTAAAATCTACTTATTTAGGGGCGCCTGGGTGGCTCAGTGGGTTAATGCCTCTGCCTTCAGCTCAGGTCATGATCTCGGGGTCCTGGGATTGAGCCCCACATCGGGCTCTCTGCTCAGCGGGGAGCCTGCTTCCTCCTCTCTCTCTGCCTACTTGTGATCTCTGTCTGCCAAATAAATAAATAAAAAATCTTTTAAAAAAATCTGCTTATTTAAATGTTGATCTCATCTAAAAAATACCTTTATAGAAACATTACATTAGTGTTAGACTAAATATCTGGGTACCATGGCCCAACCAAACTTACACATAAAATTAAACATCATATGTACCATTGGCTGATCTAGGCACTGAGACTATAGTAGTAAATTGAAACAGACTAAATCTTTGGTCTACTGGAGCTTTTTACACTCCAGGGGTGGGAAAATAAATGTATATATATATATGTATATATATGTATGTATACATATATACACATACATATATATACATATACATATACATATATATATACAATGTCAGGTAGTTCTAATGCTGAGAAAAAACATAAATCAGGTGAAGTGAAAGAAACCACCGAAAGTTGCATTCTTGATAGGTTAGTCAGGGAAGGTCCCTCTGGGAAAATAACACTTGAACAGAGACCTGAATGGAGTGAAGAAGAAAGTCATATGAATATCTGGGCAGAAGAGCATCCTAGGCTAAGCAAAGAGCAAGTGCAAAGACCCCATTTATCAGACAGGTTGGGTGTGTGTCCCCTGCTCACAGGGGACCTCCACCCCACTCCCTCCCATGGAGAATCTCTCCTCTGATATTCTCTGTCCACCTTTTCCCATACCCAGGAGAATTCTTCCAAGGCTCCCAGACTTTCAGGAAACAAAAGTTAAGAAGGAAATTTGCCTGTGAGCAATGTCTCTTTTGGCAATACAATCTGCACAAGCAAGAGAACATTTAAGAGCAGACTACTTTCTTAGAAAGGAGTTGGGTGGGGAAAATATAACAAATGAAAATTTGATTTCTCAAAAAACCAAACAACCACAGGAACAGCCCATCTTGCCCCTTACTCTCAGTTGGAATCTTCAGGTGAGGAAGGGAGACAAGGAAAGAAGAAGTAAGAACTCTCTGATTCAGAAGAATTCACAAATTTCCTGACAAAAAGTAAACTGTAAATGTAAAGAAGTAAAACTGTAAATTAAACCAAACCTTTGGCCTCCTCTTCCCCAAGAAGTCCAACATAGATTTAAAAGCTAGAGTGGTCTGAGCAATGGGGTGACTCTCCATTCACACAACCTCAGAAGTTGGAACAGAGAACTCCTTGGAGAGAAAGCCATGTGGTGCCCACTGCACCTGACTCTAGCCTGTGGTCAGGCCCTGGAGTCTGAGAAGACTTTGGAAAGCCAGGCCCAGAGATATTTGAAGCCATAGTGACTAGTCCCCCAAGGAGAGAAGAAGTCAGTAAAGGACAACTGTCCTCCCCATGACTCAGCTGACTTAAGGTGGAAAAGCTGGAGGAGAGGTAAACTGACATCCAATACCTTCTGTAAGAATGCTGAGCCTACACCCAGAGATGGGGGGGTGGGTGACGTGGAGGAGGAAAAGGGGTCAGAATGGCTTAAAGCCAAATGGTCTTTTTTTTTTCAAGATTTTATTTTTATTTATTCGACAGAGACACACAGCGGAGAGGGAGTACAAGCAGAGGGAGTAGGAGTGGAAGAAGAAGGCTTCCCGCTGAGCAAGAAGCCCGATGTGGGGCTCAATCCCATGACTTCAGGATCATGACCTGAGCCGAAGGCAGACCCTCAACAACTGAGCCACTGAGGCACCCCAAGGCCAAATGGTCTTGAAAAGATCTTATGGCTCCCGTGAACCCTTTCCTTCCCTCACCCCCTACACTCCAGCTCCAACACCCACCCACACACATGCACACACACACAGCCCCTGAAAAGATGGTTTCTGGAAAATTGAAATCAGTTCCACTCAACAAGTGCATGCATTAATTGTCTCCTCTATGCTAGATACCCTGCCAGTACTGGAAATGCCAAGAGACTCAAAAGTCACCTTTTGCCCTCTGGAAGTTTACCCAAGGTTATGGCATGAGAACTGGTATGCCATTATTAGGAATAAAATATAATAAGAACACAGAGGAAGAAAAGATTAATTCTGCCTAGGGGGTTGTGGAGGAGGGGCAGATTTCTCCAAGAAGATGATGTGACCCTTGGGGACTGAGTTGGGGTACAAAGAGAGCAGCTTCGCCAAAGCTGAGAGACCTGTTCCCAGGGTGGCCTCAGATGAGGCTGGGGAAGGACCAGTGGTTCCATTATGAAAGAACTTGACTTTTATCACAGAGGCAATTCCTTAAATTAAATGTCCTTAAACAGGAGAGTATTCCTACGAACCCTTAGCTGCATCAGCAGCATGGGGTGAAGGTGGGGTAGAGAGGAAAGGTTATCAGGGAGAACTTGGTGGAGACCAGGAGTCCAGGTCCATGGTCCCACAAGAGGCTTTGCCGGCCTCTGTGAGGATGGAGAAAAGAGGCATATCTGAGCAAGATTTCAAGTGGAATTCCTAGGGTTGGGGGACAGCCAGACGGGGAGGAGGCAGAGAGAGAGCACTTAGGGATTGCTCTTAGGTTTCCAATTTGGTTGGAAGGAAATGGACGAAATCTTTGTTACTGTCATCCCCTATCCCTAGCACAGTGACCAAAAATAGAAGATCCCAGTAACATTTCTGGACTAAATGAGCAGAGTGGTGAAGGAGGAAAAGAAATGGTCAAGTCTTCTGGCACTTTAGGAACTGCTATGCTCTCCCTCCTAGGGACAGCTGTGTTTCACAAAAGGGCACTTAACACGCAGGAAGGGCCCACTGCTGACAGAACATTAGGCATCGTTGTAGAAAACATATCTAGTTGGTAGGATCTGCCACTTGCTCCTACTCTGCTTAGCTTTCAGGCCAGGGTCCAGTGGTGAGCGAGAACAGCAGACTCGGTAGTAAAATGAGAGCTGTCAGGAGGCAGAGGGTACAGCGACCACAGCAGAACCGGCAAGAAGAAAAAAGCAAAAGAACTCAAATCTATTAACAGCAGGAAATCCATAACTGGGTCTGAGGCCAGGAAAGGGATTTACAAAGAAAATTCTATTCATGGCGTATTTCCTTCTTATCGAAGCAAATGGTCTGCCAAGTGGTATTGCTCTGTATTAAAAACCTGCTATCCTTTCAAAATTGCATGCAGACACCCATGCATTGTATCTGCTGTGTGTACATAAAGAGAGAAACATACCCACAGCTCCCATTCATAAACGCAGGGCCTGAGGTGTTCTGATTGAAGTCGGGTAGGGGAACGGTTTCTGTAGTAGAAACCCTTGTCCTTTCTGCCGGGCTTCTCCTTCAGTTACAGATTATCCTAGAACTTGTGCTTCTGGATAAATTCCATCCCTTCCCTTTTTAAAGGTATTTTTATTTATTTTAAAAATATTATGGAGCAAAATTGACTCTTTTTCCATCAGTGTATAGTTCTGTGAATTTGTACCCACGTATAGACTCATGAGATCACCACCACAACCAGACATATAATAGCCCGTCACCCCAGAAAACTCCCTCCTCCCCATCCCTCACAACCACTATCATCTTGTCTCTGTCAGCATGTCAAAATCATACAGGGCATAGCCTATGAGACTGGCTTTCCTACTCAGCACGAGGTCTTAGAGAGTACAGAGCTGTGGCCTATACCAGCAGCCTGAGCTTCTCTCTGCCGAGTCATGTTCCCCAGGATGAAGGGACCACAGTGTGTTCCCTTCATAAGCCCTGAGCACCCTTCTCAAAGACTGGACTGAGAAAGAAAGAAGGACACACTGACTTTTCACCTTCTTTCGCTCAGTAAGTGTTTGGGCATCCATCATGTGCCAGGCACAATTCTATGCCTGAAGATGCACAGCGGAATGAGACAGACAGCCCTCCCTGGGTGCCATAGCTCTAGAGGAGGTAAGAGGGGAAGATACTTAGTGATAAGCACTAAGGGGAAAAACAGAGAAGGGCAGGAGGAGTCAAAAGTGTGGGGAAGAGGCTGGGTTTAGAAATGGAGGAGACATTCAGAGACTTGAAGGAGAGAAGAGTGAGGTTTGCTGGTTTCTGAAGGAAGAGCAGCCGGGCAGAGGAAGATGGCTTGGTGGGGGAAAGACCTGGAGGGTTCTACGGAAGCCAAATAAGCAGCATGGTAGGATTTGGGAGAAGAGCTCAACCACCACCACAGCCCTCCTGCTCCCTCTTACTGCGACATCTCAGGACATGCAGGACAGCCAGCTGTCTCTCACTCATCTCTGGAGAGCCAAACTCAGAGGAGGTTCTCGAAGCATACTTGAGCACGTTCTCATGGTGGGGAGCTTTTGGCAGGCTTCCCCAAGCCCCATCATAACGACAGTCAACCCTGAAAGCAATCTGACAAACTGAAAGGCTCCCAGGTCCCGATCCAAAAGACTTTTCTCTGCTCCCAGGAAAGTGGTATTTGGGTTACACTCTGCCAGCAGTGCCTAGAACCAAGGAGCCAACAGGAGATGTGCCAGAGGTCAGAAACAGCCTGAATCCTGGGGGCACAGGCCTTGTGAAACTGAGGTCATAGGGACACTTGAGTCTGGCAGTCATCCCCCAAGAGCACTCTTGTTAAGCCCTTTTCCTAGAGCCAGGCAGAAGAGCACTAATCCATGCCTGAACCACTGGCTAAGGTTCCAGATCTCATTAGCATTTACAAAAGTTGAATTAATCCTCCCTTGATAATCTGGCGGTTATTGATTTTTATTTTTAACTCTTGTTTTATGAAGACAAATAAAATGCTTTCAGTAGCACAGATGTTCCCAGAAGTGCAGAGAAAGAGGAGAGAGGGGAACCAAGCATTCAGACAGTGGGTCCTGGGAACAAGGTAGTACGTCAGATATGACCAGCCAGTTCAACTGATCAGGAGCAAAGAAGACCCCCAAAGAGGACATCCAAAACCTTAGTGCCCCAGTTAGGACCATCTGCAGCTTGTAGAGACAGCTCTGATTCATCTTAATCACATGCAAGTTAAAAATAAACATCAATAACCAGTGCATGGAGAAAGGGGTGACATTTTGAGGTGTAAATGATGTGGGAAGTCCCAAAGCCAGGCAATGAGAGTAGTCAACCTTTGGCCCCCCTCAGCATACCTGGCCTGAGGACAATTTGGAGCCAACCCCCAACCCCAATACCTCTCAGGAACCAGGACAAACAGCAGCTGCCAATTTTTCAGTGCTGGAACTAGCATGTCCCATTGCACCCAGTGCCTTCAGAGTTAGCAACGGCCTACTGGACAAATTTGGATCTTCCCAGCTGTGTGAGCTGGGGAGAGGCAGAGACCCACAACACCTCAGTTAGAAGATTTGATGCAGGTACAGTGCCCAGCAAGGATCTGGTGCACAAGTGCCAATAAGAACTTACCTATCGTTCGTGTTCTGCTAAAGAAAGTTGATTTAAATTACAGAAAATAAAAATCTTAATTAAATATCTCATACTAAATCAGGTGCCAAGGATTTTACAGGAATATGTGAGATCTTTGGAATATATACTAAATAATAAATTCCCAACTCCTGCCCACACAGAGCTTAAAAAAATCAAAGAAGGGTGTCAAGGCCACTGAGCACGGGGAAAACAGTAGCTGATAAGGCTGTGTTATCCGCTTCCATGTAGGTACCGCTGTCCGGCTCAGATTCAGTACCACCCAGAAGCAACAGCGAGATGGGAGGAGAAAGGCGCTGCCATTCAGATCTTCTGCCTGCTTGCCAAGCATGTCTACCTATGATCTCATATTCCATCCTCACAGGTTTGCAGATGAGGAAAGGGACTCAGGAGAGCAAGGTGACTTGCCCAAGCCTGGGAATCAGACTATCCGCCCAGATCAGTGGCTGCTGCTCATCCCACCCAGATGTGCAGTTAGGAGAACCTCAGTCTGGAAGAGATGAACTAACTCACTGTGATTGGCTCATTGTGGCAGCCTCTCAGAGCACATCCAAGGTCTCCTAACTTGCCCTCATTAGCACAAGCTCCTCGAGCCCCCTTCTTCATGTGCTCCCCTCAGCTTCCAGCGGGCTGTTCTCTGCTCAGCTCCTGAGCCTAAGGGCCTGACAGACTCCCAAGCTGCCACCACAGCCTGCAGGGTTTTGCGGGCTGGGGTGGGGCTTAGCCCACTGTCCCAATGCCTGCCCCTGCCACGAGGCCAGGTCACCTCCGGGGACAAGGGAGACATTTATTTGCAGAGAAATCATCACCATCTCATTCCTGGTATGGGGGATCAGATGCAGCAATTGGCTGATTAGGAAGGCTGCATTAACACACAGTCAAAACAGCTCTTTAAAACAAGCTTTGACAAAATTGTCACATTAGATGTATCTGAATAAAGTCAGCCGGGCGGCTGGCAGAGCACACTTCTACATCATTTTGACAGCCTGCATTAAGAAGCTGCAGGCACCACCAGGAAATTACCTCCAAGCTAAGTCCAAATTATAGCCAATGCAGCGTATTCAATCCTTGGTGGGTGAGGGGCTACCCAAGAGGGGGCTTGGAAGGCAGAGGATGGATAATTTTCCTCTCCTCTCTTCCCACAGTCAGCACTGGAGAAGCACCACCGCCTGCTGGGGAAGCAAAAAGGATTTCAGTGCAGCTAGGGAAGACCCTTCCTCCTTTCAGCTGTGGAGTACTCGTGCTCACATTTCTATCTGTGCTCCCAGGTTTGGGGCCTGGGAAATACTGGAGGAATGTGGAGGCCATATACCCAAGTCTACTTCCTTCCTTCTGTTCCTGATGAGCTGTTTGATCTTGAGCAACTTACATTTCCTCCCTGGGCTCCCATTTTCTTTCCTGAGGGGGGATGGGGAATCAATGTTTCGTACACTGTGTTCCTTAGATCTCCAGAAAGTATCCCAGAAGTGATTTGATGGGAGAGTAGGTGGAGAAAGCAGAATTCTTTCCATCCTCAACTGCACATTAACTGGACCAGTGCTGTTTTTATCTGTTCTATGTACTGCATGTCTAGGGAAGATGCCTTTAAAGGAGCCTCCGTTGCTAATTAAAGGGGTGGGGGAAAGGAAGGAGATCACCTGGATGGTTCAGCTGGTTAAGTGTCTGCCGGCTCAGGTCATGATCCCAGGGTCCTGGGATTGACTCTCGAAACAGGCTCCTTGCTCAGCGGTGAGTCTGCTTCTCCCTCTTCCCTTCCCCACACTAGTGCACTCTCTCTTTCTCTCTCTCAATCTCTCTCACAAAAATAAATAAATAGAATCTTTAGAAAAAAAGGAAAAGGAAAAAATTAAGAAGGAAGAGGGTTAAGAAAGGAGGGAAGGGAGGAAGGGAAGGAGGGAGGGAGGAGAAAAGGAAGAAGGAAAGAAAGAATGAAGGCAGGGAGTGAGTGAGGGAGGAAGGATATAAGGAAAGAAGGAAGTAAGGGAGGGAGGAAGGGAGGAAACCACCGCCAACCGGGAGCAACCAGACTTAAAATTGCTCTCTAATAGTCTGTGCTTAAAGGACCATATAGTCTAGTGCTCAGGGTGGGCCTTTTCCAGAAGTAATCAACTTCATAGACTATGTGGCAAGTAAGGCAACCTGTGCATTTTGCATTTCCCAAATGGGGAGATCTGATGGCCTGAGCTTTCTGGCCCTAGAAGAGGGGAGGTGGTGAGAGCTAGGGAACGCTGTAGCTCAGGAAAGAGGTCTGAGCTCTATGGGCCTCCATCTCCCATCTGCAGATGTGAGAATACAATCTGATGGTGCAGGCTGGGTTGGGAGACACTTGAGGGAGGAAGATGCAGAAGGGCGTGAGGGTTCTGAGTATTCATATTGCAAATTAAGCAACAGCTAATTGGAAAATGTTGGATTTTATTAAGACCTCAGACTTATATTGTTCCAATAGGCACCAACATAATAACAATCATCTAATGGGCACTTTGGGTTCTTTCCAGAGTTTCTTTCTTCTCCCCCTGGCTGTTAATGTGCCGGAGAGAGCAAGCCAGTGAGTAGATGAGTCCAAGGGAGCTAGATTTAGAGCTTGGTTTGTGCAGCCTAGAAGCAGAACATTGGGCTGGATGATGGCCCTCAGAGACTCCTTCCGTATCATCATGAGAGGAGTTGCCGAAAGGAGGGCTGGAGGTATGTTCTGTCTTCTCTGCACCCAGAATTCCTGAGACTGGAGGAGCAGGGAGATATGTAGAAGGAATACAATTTGCTACCCCCAGAGGTGGGAGGAAGATTCCACACCTAGCATGATGCCTTGCACTCAGCAGAGAGTCCATAAAGATTAGTGACGATGATAGGAACAAAATGGGCTTTAGGACGGAGTTCCTGCAGCTGCACTGACTTATTCTCCTGTGGAGCTGGGTACCGGCTACTCCTCAAATCCTGGGGGGACATTTCTCAAGGTCTATGTCAACCTGAGGCACAGAAGGAGCCCAGAAGTGAGAGAAACTCCAGTCTACTAGTTTAATTCCCCTACCCTGCAGAGAGGAAGAAACACTGCCTTAAAAGGAAAAAGTATAAAAAGTAAAGAGTGC
Organism: Taxidea taxus jeffersonii; assembly: GCA_003697995.1. Classification (NCBI taxonomy): domain Eukaryota; kingdom Metazoa; phylum Chordata; class Mammalia; order Carnivora; family Mustelidae; genus Taxidea; species Taxidea taxus. Next base: position 127,583 of record ML111209.1, on the reverse strand, counting down.
CCTGGATCCTTTGAAAAATGTCTAACATGACACTGATGTTACATTAGAGGGCAAGATGCAATCATACTGTCTCTACCCTGAGATTTGCTCAAATAGGGCAGGGTATGAAGGGGAACAGGGAGGGGCTGTCTTGGAAGCCCCCTCCTTGTGAATGTCCCTGTTATTTATGACAGTATCAGAGCTCAAACACACGGCAAGTGTACAGTTCCACCTTTATCATAGAAATGACGGAGAGGGAGGAGTAATAACTGTCTAGTTAGAAAATAAAAACTGAACATTAGAATCCGGGGAAATGGCCATAAATACCCCCTGATGAGTGGTGTATTTGATTAATCTACCTGCCTGGCAGAAGAGCCATAGACGTTAGCAACAGGCGGCTGCTTCCCTGGCACCTAAAGCTCAGTGGGGGAAGTGAAGGACCCCTGAATGAGGAGCAGGATGCAGAGCTGTTCCTGGACCCCACCCATACCAGAGGTGCTTCCCTTCCCATGCATCCCGCAGCAGACCACCATCACCCTCTACCTCCACTGCTCTTCCCAGCCCAGACCGCAGGCCCATCTGACTTGATCTGCAGGGAGGTCCTCCCAGGGACGGTATTCCTCAGGCAAGTGGGGCAGGTCTGAAACCCCAGAGCCAGGCAGAAGATGAGGAGGAAGAGGAACACAGGATCAGTCATGGCCAGAAGCACTGGCTCCCCTCAGCAAGGCATGCTTCATGACCAGGAAGCAGAAGGCAGGCAGGACAGGGAGCATCTCGAGAATGGGTTCACTACTTGAGGGACTTTATCATGGGGAAAGGAACAGCAGAAGCCTAAACTCTGAAAATACCTCCTTTTTTCCCCAACAAGTAGCAAAGATTTATTTTTATGGACAAGGAAAAATATTTGTTACATTTTTTTTAAAGATTTTATTTATTTATTTGACAGACAGAGAGATCACAAGTAGGCAGAGAGGCAGGCAGAGAGAGGGGGAGGCAGGCTCCCCGCTGAGCAGAGAGCCCGATGCGGGACTCGATCCCCGGACCCTGAGATCATGACCTGAGCCGAAGGCAGCGGCCCAACCCACTGAGCCACCCAGGTGCCCCTATTTGTTACATTTAATCAAAAAAAGCAAGCTGGGGGCACCTGAGTGGCTCAATGGGTTAAGCCTCTGCCTTCAGCTCAGGTCATGATCTCAGGGCCCTGGGATCTAGCCCTGCATCACGCTCTCTGCTCAGTGGGGAGCCTGCATCCCCCCTTTCTCTCTGCCTGCCTCTCTGCCTACTTGTGATCTCTGCAAATAAATAAATAAAATCTTTTAAAAAATCAAGCTGGAGAGGAGCAATTTCTATGCAGATTAAAAGCAAACAATATATTCTTTACTTTTTTTCACATTGGTTTGCTATTAGGATGATCTTCTTTGCCCACTTTGGGAAAATGTTTCCCTCCTATAGAATCTAGTTTAAGATGTAGTTTTACTTCTGCCCATGGTTCCTTTACCTCTATCATCAAAAGCTCATCAAGAAAAACATGTTGAGGAGGAGGAGAATGGGAACCCTCATGCACTGTTGGTGGGAATGGAAGCCTTCCTTCAATCTAAACCATGGTGTCACCATCTGTAGGTGGCAAGAGTAAGCAGCAACCAGAGTCTGAGGAGAAGAAGTACCTGGACATCTTTGTGCATGGTTCCTTGGCCAAAACTTCCCATGAGGTCTACGGTCGATCATAACTCAGTTCTGAGCTCTACTGCACTACAGACAACTGAGGCTGGCTTATAGCATGGAGAGGTGGACTCAAACAGTGGGTGCCAGTGAAACTGGCACAGAAGTGAGAGTACTTATATGAGAGCGGAGGGTCAGAAAGAGGGGAGAGGGCGTGACACAGAGAGTCACACCAGATGGAAATGGGGGCAGCTGCTTACACCAGCAACATGGCCAGGCCCATGTGGCTCAGCACTGAGGAACACACACATCCAAGATGGGAGCCTGCCCTCACTGCGGGCAGTCTTGCGCCAAAACCCATGTGCCACACCACATCAGGTTGCCTCAGAGGAATTCGCAGGGAGAAAAGAGTCATTATTTCCCAGATCTCCACATATTCTTCTTTTTCTTTTCTGCATGATTGTATTTCATTGAGAGGAGATAGCCAAGCCAGATGAAGCCCTCCAAGCCTGTCTCTCGAGGCTGCCAGCCTCACCCGCCCCCTGGCCCCCTGGCTGGATCAGACTGCTCTCCTGTGGCTTGGCGTGAATCTGTTTCCTGGATGCAGAAGGCTCAGCCAATGGAACTGCTTGCCTCTGTCCTTTCGTTGGCACAGTATTGTTAATTAGCTGTCCTCGTCCTACCTACACTAGGAGCTCCTGAGGACAGAGCCCCTCTTTCCTTCTTTGAAATCCCAGAGGACCTCATGCAGCAACACCTCATGCAAGCTTCTCTCTCTTCAGCAAGCATGCATCAGGGTCCCCCAGGTGGCGGCCACAGGGCCAGGTACCAAGGATCCCAACATGGAAAGACTCAGCCCCTGGTTGATTGACACTTTAACAGAAAATGCTGGGGAGGCCACAGAGATCTTAGCTTGCCCTACTTCTCTGTGCCTTCACCATCAATAATGAAAGATCCTGGAGCAGACTCTTCTGACACTTCTTTAGCCCAAGCATCCAAGTAGGAAAGTGGGTCCAGACAGTAGCTCCACGGGGGGTCTCCAGGAACCAACTGCAGAGACAGAGCTGCCCCCACACTGTCTTGCATGTTCCTGGTCTCATTCTCTGAGGCTTTAGTTGACAGATTTGGCTGCTCCTCACCCCAGTCTGGCTGTCTCCCTGCCAGGCCTGGGTTTCTGCTCCTTCTGAGTCACCCTGACCCCAGCTGCCACTATCAGCAGGCTCTGTCGGCCATGGCTGTCTTTTCCTGGTAAGTGACAGGTCTGCTACATCACTGCCGTGCAACAGCACACTGCGCCCTTGAAGATTTTCTCCTGCCTGCAGTGCATGCACGTGGCTGTCCCCTTGCCCTCTGCAGCCTTCTCCACACTCTGCGACCAGCCTGCTCTTTCCACCCTGAAACCCCCAACATTTGGGGGACACCAAAATCGCCCCAGCCCTGTTTACACCATGAAAACATGTATAACCTAGGTAAACCGCCTACCTTTTCTAAGTCTCTTTTCTTATCTGCAAAATAGCAATAATAATACACCCTCAGCCAGCTCACGGGATTACAGGGAGGTCAAATAAGATCATGTATTTGGATTTGCAAAGTATATAAGACTTGCTATTATGCTTATTCCTGTCTAATAACACATCCCAAACCTGATCATCATAAAGTGGGACTGGGGGCAGTTTTAATGCCTGGGGACTGTCTCCTCCTATCTTTCCCAGTCACATTCTGCTGGAGTCTCTCATGGCTTGTCCCAGCAACCTCAGCTCTCCCAGGTCTCAACACACAGAAAGAATATCAATGCCCTACATGTTTGTGATGGTTAATTTTGTGTACCAACAGGATGCCCAGTTATTGTTTGTGTCTGTGAGAGTGTTTTTGAATGAGATTAACATTTGACCCTGTACACTGAGTAAAGCAGATTGCTCTCCCTAGTTTGGGTGGGCCTCATCTAATCAGTTGAAGGCATGACTAGAACAAAAGGACCGAGAGTAAGAGGGAACTCCCCCTGCCTGACTGCCTTGAGCTAGGACACCAGTCTTGGGACACCAGGGATACCAGGATTCAAGCTACAACATCAGGTCTTCTGGGGTCTCGAGCCTAAGGGCCTTCAGACTGGCACTTACACATCAGCTCTCCAGGGTTTTCAGTTTGATGACTACAGATCTTAGGATTTGTCAGCCTCCATAATGACATGAGTCAATTCCTTATAATAAATGTCTTCATATATAAGCATCCTGTTGGTTCCGTTCCTCTGAAGAACCCTGACTAATACACTTATCTTCCAGAGGTCTTTATTAGGCAATGTGTGGGAATGGAAACATGGTGGGGAATTTTTTGGTTTGTCAGAATGACTCGGGAGAGGAGGCACTACTCACATTTAGTGGGCAAGGGTGAGGATGCTAAATGCCACCTAATATCCATACTTGTCTCATCCTAAATGCCAAGAGCATTCCTTTAAGGAAATCTGGATTGATTCTCTGCCAATCTCTCTAAGTTCATCCCTTCCACTTGGAGTGGCACACTCCACCAAAGCCACATGAGCAACACTGACCTCCTTTCCTATTTCTCAAACACAGGAATTTTCCCAAACGCAAGCTTGCAGAGGAATTTTGTGCTCCCCATCTTCTCTGCCCAGAGTGGTTTCCACCCCCTGCCCCCAAACTGTTGTGTCATTGGTTCTTTCTTGTCCTTCTGGTCCTATGTCACTACCTGGGAGAGGATTTTCCTGGCCACCCAATCCATGGTGGTCCCTCCACCCACAACACCAATCCTCTATTCTCTCTCCTGAGAGCATTCAATTCCCTATGAAATGAACATGTGCATTTGCTTACTTGCTTCACTATTGTTTATCCCCTCCCATGAAGACAGGAACTTCATGTCCTCCACCCCTATATTCCCAGAACATGGTAGGAGCTAAATATTTATTAAACCTATGTTGGGAACTAACTTTGATTCAGACACCATGCTGGACACTGAAAGACGTAGAGTAGAATAAACTCTCACCCACTATGGGGGAGGGGGGCAGGCTGTGGAACTAGTTTGGCAAAAGCAATCATGGCCCCTGGCATTCCTGGATGAAAGCTCTGGGCACCTACCTGTCTTTACAAAACCAGGCTTGCCCCCATCCACAGCAGGGCTAGTGCCCCATTTTTACCTCTAGGCTGCTTAAGGACAGACTCACCTCTGCCCCACTCTGGCTTTCATCAGCTTCCTCCCCCAGGGCACTCCAGACCCAGCTGTTCCAGAAGTCTAACTCATGGTGTGCTGAGGATCCACCAGGATGCTGTGGCCAGTCCCGGGCTCTTCCTGCCTGAGCAGTCCTCCTCACATCTGTTAGCCCAGAGGGACACTTAGTCTGCCCCGCCTCTCTGAACTTCATCTAGTGCCACCTGTGAATACAGGAAGCAGCCAGGGAACATGGTCATGTTTTCTACAGCCCCTACTCCACCTAGGGCTGATTTCTTACAGTTCTCCAATTTAGGTTTCCAGAATCCCAACTTGCCTTGTCTACACAAACCCACCTACATTTGGACCAAAAGACTGATCCTGCCCAGGGTTTGGTCTTAAGAACATTTGCATAGCAACCAACCTTTAACTTAGTCTGAAGTTTATCCTCACTGGCCCCATGGCACTTCAGCTTAACAAAGCCTTGGGAGCTCATTGATAAATCTCTTATTGGATAGCACATCTGGAAACCAAGTGCTAGGGCTGTCTGCAGAGACTAGAGGGCCTACCCATGACAGCAAATGTTGTAAGAAGCAGCCTCAGACATGCCAGTGACCTGGCCCAACTAGCTCCACAGGTAAATACCCACTTGCTATGACTTGAGGTATCTGCTCCTGGCCTTTAATTCCCTGCACTGTCTCTAGAGAAGCTTTTTGTTAAAAATGTAAACGGTATCATTAATATGCAAACTCGAAGAAGTGAGACATCAATGTCGCCACACCAACAGATCAAATACTCGAAGAGAAGGGAACCAGAATAGGGTATAGGTAAAAGGAAGGGGAAGCAAGTGTTGCAGACAAAGGATTTTGTTTCAGAATTTTGCCTCAGGTCACACCTTAGAGATATTCTCTCTGGAAGGGAACACTCCAGGCGGGAAAGATCACCAGATGTCATCCAGCTCACTTCACAGGCCGCCTCAGCAGCACCCTGTTCTCTGAGTGGGAGCAGTCACAGCTGTCCCTCCCTCCCCTTTAGGGATGCTCAACTGATCTCCAAGCTAGTCCTAGACTGCGAACAATGATCTTTTTGCCTTAGATTAGTTGATATAAGTTTGAAATTATTCCAAGGGAATTCTTGAAATGTAGCAAGAGAAAAGCAAAATGAGAAATCAGACAATAAGGCCAATTTTTTTCTCCCAACACATCTCTTTTTCTACAGGTGGGATAACCTTGCTTACTGATAGTTTCCAAGTGTCCTCGGGATTTGAGATTTCTGTTCATTTAAAATAATATTAAGTCTACAAATGTCCTATTTTTCTTCAAATTGGGCTTTATTATAACTCATTTGCACAAGAGCAGTATACACTCTAATAAATTATATAAACTGCAATACAGAGTGTAGTCAAATAGTCTACTATCATGCATTTTCATTTGACCTGTACACTTTTATCCTGCATAGCTAACATATTTACTGGGGCCACCTGGCAGCTGGGAACAGAGGCCTCACCTGGACCTCAAACCTGAAGTCCTTCTGGGGCAGTGGTGTCTCCCCTGGGTGTCTTGTCCAGGCAGGCGGGGTTTTTTTGCCCGTTGCCCAGGATGCTATGGCTACATACACTCTGATCTCTGCCCTCAACCTGAGGGAGGAATTACTCCCTTTGGCCCACAGGCATTTCCATCCCTGAGGCTAAGCCATGAGGACTCTTGCTTTGTCCTCCTGCTGGAAGGGCCCGTGGCTCTTAGCCCTGGAAGCTTCCTCTCACCTCAGTCTTCTCTCTGTCACTAACCAACTGTTGTTAAGGGCTCAGTGAGATGTATATTTGGGACTAAATTTTCTACTTCTGTAGCTAGGACTTTCTGCTATGATGGAGATGTTCAATATGGCAACCACTTAACCAGCATGTATGACCTTTGAGTCCTAATATGGGTCTAATGCAACTGAGAAACTAAGTTGTTAATTCTATTTAATGGTAATTATTTTAAATTTAAAGAGCCACATGTGACTAGTGTCTACCATGTTAGATAGTGCAGCTCTAGTCCACATGGCCTGTGGACACTACCATCATCCTGGTGTTGCCTGGCTCGTGTCAACTACCTGTCCATCATTCCTTTAAGTTACAAGAGCATTTACAGTGGACCTTACATTTAAATTCCTATTTAGTCTAAAAGTTGTCTTATTTTCATCATATTTCCAAAGCAGATATATATCTTTTTTTTAAGTTTTTATTTAAATTCCCATTAGTTAACATACAGTGTAGTATTAGTTTCAGGTGTGCAATATAGATAAAGATATATATCTTTAACTTCCAATTATACCTTTAACCCATTGAATGACCTGTTTCTTTTCAGTTTAGGGTTGTGAACTCTGCCACTTCCCTAGGAACTTCTCCCTCATGGGTACGTGAAAAGGGGAGGAGAACTCCCTGACTGGAAAGGAGAAAATAAGATGGTTTTATGAAGAAACGAAGAAACTTTTTTTTTTTAAAGAGAGAGAGAGATTGCAAGGAAGGGAAGGCCAGAGGGAGAGGGAGAGAGAGAATCTTAAGCAGACTCTTCACTGAGTAAAGAGTCTGGAGAGGCGCTCGATCCCACGACCCTGAGATTATGACCTGAGATAGAATCAAGGGTCACTGCACCACCCAGGCACCCCTATGATGAACCTTAATATCTAGGAGAAGGAATTTAGATGTGATGGTTTAAAAAATGAAAAATCACTGAAAATTTCATAGCCAAAAAATGATAAAGGTAGCAGGCATTTGAAGAAAGCCTGAGATGCAAAGCCTAAATGAGCTGGATTTGCATCTTCTTAACTAGCTATGAACAAGTGACCAGCCATTTCTGAACCTCAATTTCTTTGTCTGTAGAATGGGGATAATACTAACCTGTATTAATCAGGTTCTCCAGAGAAACAAAGCCAATAGGATGGGTCTATCAAAAGACCAAGAAATCTACTTTAAAGAATCAGTGCATGTGCTCCTAAATCTGCAGGGTGGGCTGACAGGCTGGAAACCCAGCGAAGAGCCAATATTGCAGCTCAAGTCCAAAGTCTGGTCTGCAGGCAGAGCTCCTTTTTGCTTTGGAGAGTCAGGCTTTTGTTCCATTCAGGCCTTTGACTGATTGGATGAGGCCTTTCTACAGCACAGTGAGCAATGTGCTTCACTAAATGTGCATTGATTTAAATGCTGATTTCATCCAAAGACACCCTCAGACACCATCCAGAATAAAGTTTGACCCAGCCAAAATAAACATGAAATTAACATAAAATAAAACTAACTAATATACTGCCCTGTAGTGAGGGCCATAATCACGCAAATATCTGACAGAATGTATATGAAGGTGTTTTGAAACTGTCAAGTGCTGTAAGAATGCAGTCAGGATGAACACAATGTCCATGGTCCAGAGGCAGTAAACAGAAGTAAGTGGAGTGAATCTAGAGTCTAGGTGGGTAAGACGGAGGAAGACAGTGCAGTAATGGCTCCAATGATGGGGATGGACATGGTGGCTATGGATGGCCGTGGAATGTGGAAGCCATGGATGTGAGTCCCACTTTTTCACTTGGAATTCTCCTCCCTTGGGTTCCATATGGATTGTTTCTTCTCTTTATTCAGGTGTCTGCTAAAAAATTAAAAAAAAAAATTTTTTTCAGGAAACCTTTCCTAATCATTGCAAATGTAATCTCCCTCTCCCTCCTCCTTCCCCCATCTCTCTTCCTCTCCCTCACTCCCCCTTTCTCCCCTTCTTTCCCTCCCTCTCCCTCTTTCCCTCTCTCTCTCTCTGATACACAAACACACACATACACACACACACACACACACACACACACACACACATCACTCTTAACCCTCTCACCTTGCCTTTCCCTCCTTCATTTCCTCATATCACTACTTAACCATTTACTCATCTGATTCCCTCTGGGTTCCCCACTAACAAATAAGCTTCATGAAGGTAGGAACTTTTTTCTTTTCCACTCTATCTACAATACCTGGAGCAGCACAGAGCATCACAAAAGTCATTGCTGAATGAACACATGAATGAACAAATGTGTTTGTGAAGCAGATGGGGAAGAGTGAGAGAGTGCAGGGGTTTCCAAACTGGACGTTCCAGCCCATCCTTTTCCATTTCTGCCTCCTCTCCTCCTGATCCAGGCTGCAGCTGTGATCTTCCAAGGGTTGACTCAAGTGCCTCCTTGTGGGGTTTGGGTCTGCTAAATATTGCAGAGCCCTCCTGGGCAAAACAGATGCTGGATGTCAGGAGAAGGTTTGTCTCCAGGAACAAAGGCAGGAAATGTGCTCACCACTCTAAGCCTCCAGATGTCGGGGTCCCTGACACAGTGGGAGGGAGAGTTGGCTAGAAGTCTTTCCCTTTAATGTAGAAAGTGATGCTCATCTCATCCCATTCCCTCGTTTCCTTCTGAGACTTTCTCCAGGGAAGATAACTGCCCCTTGTTCCCCATTTGCCCTCCCCGTTATCCCACAGAGGTACAAGAAGGAGGCAAGAAGCACAAGGAGGAGGATTTTATTTCTTTTTCTCCCTATCCAAAAGAAAGTAGTTTCCTTGGTGAAACTATTTTTTTTTTAAAGACAGGGGCTTCATGAGTAATATTTCCAAATATTACATAATAGGAGCTTATTATATATGTTTTAAAAGAATAATAATGAGATATTCCCAACCTCCGTGAGTCAGGAGGGTGAACGAGAAGGGCTACTCCCATTACTACTCAGGGAGGCTCATGGTGAGATGAAGCCCAAAGCCTGTTTTCCACTCTTGGACCGCAGTGTAGAGTCACAGGTCCAGACTTTGATGTGGCACCGGGTCATCTCCTTCCTCCCGGCCGCCTCCAAGGACACTTGATACAGGCCTTTACACAGGGAACCTTAAACAGGGAAAGAGGGAAGCCTGCCCTCAGAGCTCTGAGAAGTATAATTACAGATTTTCCAGATCATTCACCACTGACATGGTGATCTCTAAACACCAGAGGGAAGAGTCTCTTGCAAAGTAGAGAAACTGCAGCAGTGAGGGCCGCAGGGCCCAGGCCAGGGCTTCCGTGGTGGTAGAGTTGCAGTAGGGGTCATGAGAGCCCAGATGGTCCCCAGTAATGTGCATGGAAGCTGGGCAAGGTTACATTCAGGCCTCTCTGGACAAAAGGCTCCCACAACAGTAGACACTTGGCCTGGGCACTCAGGGCTGCAGGGAGAGGCCCATAGGAAAGCCAGGAGACCCTGGCCTGGGAATTCCTGCTTCTGGATTCAGCTCTGCCACCAGCTCATTGTGTGTTCTAAGCAAACCATTCTACCTCTTGGCAGCTCATGTTTGCAAGACTGATGACACATCCCTCAAACTGTTACACACAAAGGCTGGGCTCAGGGCCTAGCTCTCCACGCCATCCCCACCTCCAGGGCTGCTGGAGCCCTCTCCTTGCCCATCCATGTTCAGTGTGACCTGATGGAGGACACTCCTGCTTCCTTGGCCAGGAGAAGGACGAACATCCATCACCTGGCTCTGTCTCTGCATCTCCAGCCTTGATTTTTACCCATGACACATGATTTAACACAGATGGGAGGCAGTGGGGCAGGGGAGGAGCCCAGGAAACAGCCCCTGCTGCTGGGCCTTGAGGCAGAGGTCCAGGGAGCAAGCAAGTCCCTGGAGCAGTAGATGGGCATGATGAGGAGAAAGCCAGGATTCTCCAGACTTTTTTGCAGGTCTGAGTATTTGTTTGCTTATGGAGAGGAAGCTGTGCTTAGGATCAGATTACAGCAGGGAGCAAAGGGTGCCATAGGGACTCTGATACCCATTATTATACTTCATTTCTCCTCTTCTAGATATAAGGTGATGATATAAAGTATCTGCCAGAAAAGGCTTTGACACAAAACTGGTCTACTATCTGGAGATCTGTGGTAGGCATCATTAGAATCCCTCTGGGAGGCGCCTGGGTTGCTCAGTTGGTTGAGCAGCTACCTTCGGCTCAGGTCATGGTCTCAGGGTCCTGGGATCGAGCCCCACATCGGGCTCCCTGCTTGGCAGGGAGTCTGCTTCTCCCTCTCCCACTCTGCTTGTGCTCTCTCTCTCTCTGTCAAATAAATAAATAAAATCTTTAAAAAAAAAAAAAAAAGAATCCCTCTGGGGTGAGCAGCCATCTTGGTTTGCCAGGAACAGAGGGGTGCCCAGAATACCCCTGAGCACACCACTTTATCCTTCCCTGCCTCAGCAAGCATGCTCTCAGTAATGGGAAAGGTGGCCTTGTGATTCCAAACCTGCCTTCTCTCTCAAATCCCTCCACTTTCCACAGAAGCCCTCCAGCCCCTATATTTCCCTCCATTCCTGCACTGGATGTACCTCCTCCAGCCCAGGAAAGAAAGAGGTGCAGAAAGTCTATGCTCATCTGAGTCCTGGGCAGAAGGAAAGCACTTCCAGGCAGGACTAGTCTTTCTAGAAGCTGACCTGGGATAAGAAATGAAGGCAGAAACCAGAGGTGGGTCAGAAACCAAAAGAAGGCTCAGGGTCATTTTATTAATGCAATTCCACCCACATTTTTTTTTAAAGATTTTATTTATTTATTTGACAGACAAAGATCACAAGTAGGCAGAGAGGCAGACAGAGAGAGAGGAGGAAGCAGGCTGTCTGCAGAGCGGAGAGCCCGATGTGGGGCTCGATCCCACGACCCTGGGATCATGACCTGAACCGAAGGCAGTGGCTTTAACCCACTGAGCCACCCAGGCACCCCTCCACCCACATTTTTTGAAAGCTGGGCCCAATCCCCTAAAACCTTCCCCTCAGGACTCTGTATGTTCCTACTTCCTTGCTATACTTGAGAAGGCAGTAACATCCTGCTGACAGCTTTGACAGAAACACATCTAACTTAGACACAGTAGCAAGGCCTTCTCCCTGGCCTATGCCCCAAAAGAGATGGACCTTCGCCCCCCAGGGGAGTCTCCCTTGTCCCTTCCCAAGGAGGGCTCAGTTGCTTGGGTCAGAAACTTACCTTTGAGGAATCATGGTATTTCTGACTTTCAGAGAATTTTAAGACTTCCCTTTTTTTTTTTTCCTTTTTTTTTTTCCTTTAAGATTTTACTTACTTATTTGATAGGGAGAGAGCACAAGCAGGGGAGCAGCAGGCAGAGGGAGAGGGAGAAGCAGGCTCCCCACTGAGCAGAGAGCCTGATCTGGGATTCCATCCCAGAACCCCAGGGTCATGACCTGAGCCGAAGGCAAACACTTAACCGACTGAGCCAGCCAGGTGCCCAATTTTAAATCTTTCTAAATACTATTGTCCAGACATCTTTTCTTTAAGGAAGTTTTCTGTATTTTTCCAGGTTTATTGAGCTTTAACTGATACATCATACCATGTAAGTCAAATCGTCACATTGTATACCTTAAATCTATGTCATCTCTTGATCTTCACACAACCCTGGGAGCTCCTGAGGTCTGGGTGATCGCTCAAGGTCGCACAGCGCAGCTGTACTGAGGTCCAGATGCTGGCTGTTTGCTCTTCCCTATGGCCTGTTTTGCTTCACTCATGGACAGCGCTGTCAAACAAGGCCTGTCAGGCTCTGGGGTGCCCCAGGCAGACGAGGAAAGCGTCACAGCCCCATTCTGATGAGCACTAAGCCACAGGCACCAATGACCTGAGACATGGCCCAGATGTTGCCACCCCCAGGGACTCCACTTTAGCTGTCTCAGCCTGGCCTGAAGCCAGAGGAAACACCTTTCAGGACAGACTGTATGTGAGAGCTGTCGGCAAGAGCCCAGCGGGTCCCTAAATACCAGCGCTCTTTCCAATGGATACCAAAATATAACAGAGGTGTCAGCTCTTTTAAAGCTGCATTTCCTATAGTTTTTCCAAGTTAAAGAATCTTTCAACAATCTTACATCTTCTGGGTGCTTTCTTGCCAAATGAGAGGGGTGGAGAGACTATACACACACATCAGTGTTGAGGATGGCTGGAAATGGGACGTTTCCCACTTAGTCCTTCCTCCAAGACATTAGCACTACTGGGACACTGACATTAGGGGCAAATACAAAGGATCAGGTCTTTCCGATCAATTGTTGGAAACTCCGTAAAATCACTGTGTCGGGACAATTCTTATTCTTAACGGGAGGTGCAGTCCTTGGTGACAAACTGGAGAGTGCTGTCCATGAGCTTCCATGCACACATGGTGGGCAGCATCATTTAGAGTGAAGTCATGGGCACTCAGCCTCCCTCATCTGTAAAGTGGGGCCCCTCATACTGCCCATATATGGCAACACAGGATTGTCATAGAGTGCATGAGTGAAAACAAATTGATAGGGAGTGTCCTATAAATCCTAGCTATTCTCATCACTGTGCTCAGAGAGCACAAACAGAGGAACTCATAGGAACTTGCACGAGCTGTTTTGTCTAAACTTTTTTTAGAAAGCCTTGAAACATGGGGTATTAATTCCTCTTTTACAGATGAGAAAATAGACTGGATCTGAGGGACATTGGGGGTGAAGGTGGTGCAAGAGAACAAAAGGTGGACTTCACTTTTAAAACTACAAATCCACATGGGGGCACCAGGGTGGCTCAGCCAGTTAAGCAGCTGACTTCCTCCCAGGTCGTGATCCCAGGGATCCTGGGATCCTGGAATCCAGGGATATAGCCCCATGTGGGTCTCATGGCTGAGCAGCGAGTCTGCTTCTCCCTCTGCCCCTCCTCTTACTCATGCTCTCTCTCTCTCTCTCTCTCATAAATAAATAAAGTCTTTAAAGAAATTAAAAATACTTTGGGGCTTCTGGGTGACTCAGTCAATTACCCATAAGATTCTTGATTTTGGCTCAGGTCTTGATCTCAGGGTTGCAAGATCGAGTCCCGCTTTGGGTTCCTCGCTACATGTGGAGTCTGCTTAAGATTCTGTCTCTCTCTCTCTCTGCCCCTCCCTCTCCTGTGCTCTCTCTCAAATAAATAAATAAATAGAAATAAAAGCCCTCATGGGCTTCCCACTGCACTGAGACTGAAGCCCCATCGCCTGGAGCAGCCCACAAGGCCCTGTTCCAAACCCACCCCATACCTGCCTTCCCTGCCTCTTCAGGGCCTCCTCCCATGTTCTGAATCTGGCCTTTCTTGGTGTCTTTCTACATCTTGTTCCCTCCTTTCTGAGCACCTGTCATCCCCGCCACACCTGGTGGCACCTCCTTGTGGCAACTGGGTGAACAAGGAAAAAGCATGCACTTTGGGCGGTCAGGCCCTGTAGGCATTCATCCTGGAAGACACAGGGCAGTGGGACCTGGCTGCTGTTCCTGCTTACAGTCACCACACAGCTCAGAGTGGCTCCCAAGCTCACAGCAGCTACCTGACACTTAGCACTTGCAAGTCATGACTGTGTATTTATATGTGTTTATTTGTCCATTTTTAATGTATCCCCTTCTGGACTCAGTAAGAGCAGGAACTGTACCTGACCTATTACTGTCCTTGGTACATACTAGGCACTAAATAAATAAGAATTGCATGAATAATTGGATGGATGGAAGGAAGGAAGGAACAAGATAAGCCGTGATGAACTAGGTCACATGTCTGGATTCTGAAAGCATCCTTGATTAGGGTGAAAGAATATCTCTGGTGAGACCTACAAAAGGACCTCAACCAGAAGATCTGGACCTACTTGTAGTGCTCAGTATCATATTCTGAATTTCCAAAATAGTGGCTGCCACCACAACATAAAAGGAGGGACTTGCCCTGCTTGCTCACTGTTATTTCCCCAGTGATGACCACATGGTAAATCTTGATACATTTTTGTTAAATGAATAAATGCTTCTGGCAGGTGTGGTTTCAAAGCGGTCATGTTTCCGTGTGTAAGCCAGAATCCTGGTTCATTGATGAAGTATAAACTGGAAACCCATGGTGGCTGGAAATTATCAGGAAGCTCCCTGGAAATTCAGGGGAATTGAGCATCCAAACATTAGGATATCGAGGGGGTAGATGCCAGTGCCATAGTCTCTTTATCAGTAACTAATACCAAGAACACAATAAATACGAACAATCTCCATCCAGATCCAGTCTCTGCCATTTTCCGTCATATGCCCTCTGAGCCTCAGTTTACCCACCTGTAAATGTAGGAGAGTAAGAATGCTTACCGCCTAGGGAAGTTGTGAAATATCACCTGACACATAGCAAGCAGCTATTATCATAATGGCTTAAACAGAAGGCGTCATTTCAGAACAAAGCTGTTTCAAGCTCTGAGAATATATTGTCGGAAAATTTCCCTGACATCATTAGATACACAGAGGAAGCAAGGAAATTCCTTGAAATGCACCATCCAATGACAGTATTCCCTCCAAATTCCACTTCTACAGCAATCAGCTATCCAGTTTGAGGTGGATTCTGATTGAAATTATAAAAAAAAATGGCAACAGGAATGTATATTGCAAAACAAAATGTGTTGCTTTTAAAGTGATTTTGGAGCCTCAGTAATTAGTCTAGCAAGTTCCAAAGATACATTCTGTAGTCATCATTCAGTATTTGTTTCATTTGGTAATCTGCCTTTCTAAAAAAATAAGATAAAAATAAAAATAAACTGGGGGAAAAACATCTGTTATGAAGCTGTTTGGGACCAAAGGACCCCCCCCCCCAGGCTTTGTTGGGCTCCATATTACAAGGAACCCCACCCTTGGATCCCACATTCTCTCTTCCTGCCAGGCTGCTCCTGGGTCACTTCTCAGCTCTGATGGCTGCTGAAACAAGACAGATGCTGCTATACAAAATAACTCAAGAACATACCAGAGCCTGTTGCTTCCAGCACTTGGAAAATCTGACATTCAAATATGCAAATATTTTATGGCATGAGGAGAAAAAAAGAGAGAGAAGGAGCTGGAAAGTCACATTTGAAATGAAACATACTAGAGATGTAAGCAAACTGGAATTTACACTTCTCGATTATAATTAAACTGGTGCTATTATCATAGAAGAGCACAGAATTTGCCTTGATCCACCGCAAGGGTCTCCTGTTACTGCTGAAGCCACCAGATGGGGCACCCAGACTTCAGCACCTCCTGCCCGCGGCTTGGCTGTATTTGAAGCCCCAGAGTGTACACCTTTCTCCACCTGAGTGAAAGCACCTATTGGCACAAAGAGTCACAGGGAAGTCAGAACACTGTCTTCACCCCATTTTCAATAGTGCAATCTTTATGTTGTTTAAGAAATGGCATGTCTTTAAATAGGTGGGCTAAAACTCTGTCAAACAAGCATCAGAGTGCTCTGAAACGTTGAGTTGGTTTTCCAGGAGCCAAGTCAGTCTTACTGTCTCAATGATGAAGTGAAGAAAAAAACAAACCAGAAGTCCAAAATCAATCTGGGTCACACCATTAATAGCTGAGCTATTTTGATCAGTCGCTTAACCTCTTGGAGTCTCTATGTCCTCATGCATGTTAGTGAAGTCAGTTCACATGATTTCGAAGTCACCTTCCAAATCTTCGAGTCTATAAAAAGCTGCCACGGAAAGACTTGAATCAGACAGACCTGAGTTTGCATAATGGCTTCATTATTTACCTGTTTTGTGGACTGGGCAAATTGCTTCATAGCATGGGGCCCTGGTTCTCATCCATAAAACAGGGGTCATAATAACATCTATCACACAAGGTTGCTGCAAAATTTGAGTGCAATTATGGAAGTGAGGGCCTTGCCATAACGTAAAGTCCAGTTTTACCTCCTCTCTCTTATAATTTCTTCTTTTCTGGGATGGGAACCTCAGAGTACAACAAGATGAGAGGAGTGAGAGTTTGTGGCTGGGGTACCTGCAATGTTAACTTCATAAATACTGAGGTAACCTGCAAAGGTCTAGATTCAGATGCAGTCATACATGGGACTAGTCACTTAAATGAAAGATTCCCACCCCACATGCACTTATATTGGCCATTCTCTAACATCAGTTACACTTATGATGCCCTACCATCATCATGTGATACGTATTTAGTGACAGTGGTTATTTTTAATACCAATCTAGCAATAACTTGACTGACTTCGCCAAATTTACTACCTGCCTTCCCCTCCCATATAAGTCACAAAAAGATGTACAGAAATGAGTTTTATTTTGCTTTAACTTTTTTAAAATTAAGATTTATTTACTTATTTTAGAGACAGAGGGAGAAAGAGGATGTGTGAATGGGGTATGGGGCAGAGGGAAAAGGAGAGAAGCAGACTCCCCACTGAGCATGGAATCTGACATGAGGCTCCATCTCAGGACCCTGAGATCATAACCTGAGCTGAAATCAGTAACACTATTCTCCCTTATCTAACATGGAAACTTGAAATTCACTGATTTAATTACTTCAGCTGATTCCACTGACATTTGCTTCCTATTTTTTAATACTGAGATGTTATTTACTAGGCATTATGCTAGTATTCAAAATAAATGAGAGGAACATTTCTTTGTTTTGGTAAGTAAAGCAACTGTGATTTATCAATAGGTGTGGCTACATTAAAAGACATTATTGGAGAGGCATCTTGGTGACTCAGTCTGTTATACAACTGACTCTTGATTTCAGCTCAGGTCATGATCTTAGGGTCATGAAATCGAACCCCACATCCAGCTCCACATCCAGTGTGGATGTGCTTAAGATTCTCTCTCTCCCTCTCCTTCTGCCCACCCCCCTCGCATGCATGTGCACTATCTTAAAAAAAAAAGGCATTCCTGGCAAGGATGCAATGAAAGAATACTAGTCCTAGAGAAACACATTGTATTGGTTGTCTACCACTGTTTAACAAATTACTCTGAAACTTAGTGGCTTACAACAACAAAAGTTTCACAAAGTTTGTAGAATCCAGGAGGAATCCAAGAGCAGCTTAGTTCGATGGTGCTGGCTCAGGGAGTCTCATGAGACTGCAGTCAGGTGTTAGCCTGGGCTGCAGTTAGCAGAAGGCCTGCTTGGGGTGGGGGATCCACCTCCATGGTGGCTCATTTGCATGGCAAGAAAGTTTGTCTGGTTTCTGGCAGGTGCTCATCATCTAGTGTACCTCTCCATAGGACTGCTCGGATGTTCTCATGACCTGGCAGTTGTGTTCCCTAGTCCAAGAGACAGCGAGGTACAAGCCAGTGCCTTTTGTGGCCTTATCTTGGAAGTCATGCTGTCACATCGGCAGCTTCCTACTGGTCACAGGTCGAGCCAATTCAGTGTGGGAGGGGACTTTGAAGGATTGGAGGCTGACCACCACATGGATTGAACAGAATGAGAATTTTGACTTTAGGCCATGGAGAGGACACCTGAGCAGTAAGTCTAACCAAAGAGTAAAAGAGGAAGGAACAAAGCCATCCATTGGAATAAAGATCAAAGAAGAAGAAACTGTTCAATACATTTTGCCTCTGACCACCAGAGGCTAAGCACCCAGCACAAGGAGTGTAGGCAGGAAGGAGACTATGGAAAGGTCAGAGGCAGTGGGTTCTGGGAGGGCTGATGCTGTCCATCTGGGGTCCAGTGAGCAGAGGGAAGAGGCTGTGTGGGGCCGAAGTCATGAGTAGTGCCATCACCTCCAAGGCAACATCCTGTCGCAACATCTAGGACACAAAGAGGGTGGGAGGGTCTGCAGATGGCCATGTACCATCACCATGGACTCAGCCTGTTTTTTTGTTTTTTTTGTTTTCATCAAAGAAAACAGATCAACTCTTACATTTAGCCCACCCACAGGCTGGACTTCCAGTTTCCCTTCCCTTGTTCCACATTCCTCCTATGAGCCAAGGACAATCCCAAGAAAGAAACATTTATAAAGACCCTTCATTAAGAAGTTTTACCTGGACATCAGCTTAGATGTGGCCCATCAAATGAGACCCTGAAACTGGGTCTGGCTAGGTTTTTTTCCCCTTTAGTAATTTATGTGGTCAGTATTGTCCTTAAAAATGGTGATAACTTATATTTCAAAGTGTTATCATCTAAGGCACATTCCAACACTCCCTGCTCCCTATTTCCCATTAAGCAGATAAATGTGGTTTCCTAAGGCTCTCTTTTCTTGCCTAGGCATATTCTTGAGGGAATGCCTTCTTGCCTCTAGGCCCAGGTCTGGATAGTTCCTCACAAGTCTACCCAAGCTGTTTGCTAGCCTCTGCCCCAGAGTGAATGCCCAAGAGCAGAGATGATTTTGTCTCTCATCCCCTTTGAGATGCTGATAAGTAATAAAGTGGGCCTCTTCTCTCTCTTCCATGTCCGGCCCTGACATGGAATATCTCAAATGTCAGGGGATCCCAAATGTCAAGAAGAGGAAGGAAAGGAAAAACTGCCTACCAATGCATTACTCTCCTTCAAGGGGCGGACAGAAGAGGGCTGGTATTGTCCTCCTGGGGTCCTCAGCCCTGTGGGGAAGTGAATCTGATTATAGAGATTGGTGAGCTGTGCTGACACTGTTTACTCTGGTGAGTTGAAGAATAAAATCAGGATCAAGTGCTCAGAACTACTGGGTTCTTCTCTCAAGGGACAATATGGTACAGAATGCTGACTGTGAGATGGAAGGGCAGCTGGGAGCTCGTCACCCCGGAAAAGGACAACCTCTGACAAGAGAATTATGCAGAGATCTTTGGCCTCAGATCTCTTGGGGGAGAGCTTCTTTACTGGCTTCTACACCCTTCAGGGCCCCAGATAGGTGCCAGGATCTCTGCCAGAATGTGACAAGTCTGGCCAAATGAAACACACTATGCAAACATAAGATCTGCCAAAGGGGGAATTGAAATGCAAATATGGAGAACAGAGATCACAACATTTCCCTAAACCCATGTTTCAGCAGAAAGATCTTCACCTTCCACTCTGTCCATCCATCTGTCCATCCATCCATCTCGGAGCTCCTTAGTTGCCTGGAGAAGTCACCAAACCCTTCCAACTCCTCTGCCTCTGTCCCACTGTCCCACAGTTAAGGCAGGCTCTTACTTAGCTATTTAGCCTCTAGGTCCTTCCCTTTCTAGGTAACCCTAACACCTAAAAGATTCAGTCATCTCACTTTTCCTCAGAGCTGTAAAACATTACTATGCTTCACTCTAGTGGTTTTGCATGGATTATATCATACATGGGTTCAAATCTTACCTTGGTTTAGAGCAATCTTATTTCCAATATGCAATATTTGTTTCTCCTGGCCCAATATCCAAAAGAGGAGAATCTGCATATTTTCCCCTTCAAGGAGAAAAGTGCCTAATCTGAATTCCAAATCCAAGTCCCTAATCCCTTACTTAATGGCCTGGTAAAGGCATCCCTACCCTGACAAAGGGCTTGAATACACACACACACACACACACACACACACACACATACACACACACAAACACACACATGATACACACACACACATTCTAAGAAAATTTTATTTTCGCAAATGTATTTAAAGAATATTTTTAAATGCAGGCACCCCAAAAGTAAAGTGGACAAGAAAGCTGAACAGACAATTTACACAAAAGAATATCCAAATGGGGGGTACTTGGGTGTCTCAGTTGGTTAAGCATCTGCCTTCAGCTCTGGTCATGATTCTAGGGTTCTGGGATGGAGACCCACATGGGGCTCCCTGCTCAGCAGGAAATCTGCTTTCCTTCTCCCTCTGCTGCTGCCCCTGCTTGTGCTGTCTCTCTCTGTCGCTCTCTGTCTCTCTCTATCAATCTGCCAAATAAATAAATAAAATCTTTTAAAAAGAATATCCAAATCGCTGTTATATAATGAAAATATCTCAGCTTAAGTAGTGATCAAAGAATTGCAAATGAAAAGCACAAAGAAAAGCCCCCTACACACCCATCAGGATAGTTAAAATTAAAAGGAGTGATAATATAAAATTTTCACCGGAATATAGAGCAACAGGAATTCTCATATGCTGCTGGCAATTGCTCAAATTGGTACAGCCACTATGGAAAACTGTCTGGCAATACCTACTAAAATTGAACATATGCATCCCTATGACTTAGCAGCCTTACTGCTAGATACATACCTGACAGAAGTGTGTACACATGTCCTCCAACAGACATGTATTGGAATGTCATAGCAGCAGCATAATCTTTAATGAAGACTGGAAACAAGCCAAAGGTCCATCACCAATGAAATGAATAAACTATGTTATATTCATATAATGGAATGTTATTTACTGATGAAAATTAACAATTAACTACACAAAACAATATAGATGAATCCCAGAAATAATCATTAATCAAAGAAAATAAGCACACAAAAAAAACATGCTGTATGATTCCACATGCATAAAATTTGTAAGTGGGCAAACTACCAGTCTTAGGTTGTTTTCATAAGAGAAATGTTCATGATTACTTTTAGGGCAATGGGAGAGATGGTGATTGGGAGAAGTTACTAGGGTACTGGCAGTGTTCTGTTTTCTTGACTTTGGTAGTCAATATTTGGTTTCAGATTTTTGGTTTTTGAAAATTCATTGGGCTGTACATTTTCTTTTTTTTTTTTTAAGACTTTATTTATTTGACAGAGAGAGATTACAAGTAGGCAGAGGCAGGCAGAGAGAGAGGGGGAAGTAGGCGTCCTGCAGAGCAAAGAGCCTGATATAGAGCTTGATCCCAGGACCCTGAGATCATGACCTGAGCCGAAGGCAGAGGCTTAACCCACTGAGCCACCCTGGCACCCCTGGGCTGTACATTTTTCTGTATGTTGTTCTGTTCATGTGTATGTTTAGCAATAAAAATAATAGACCAAAAAAGTTCACCCCTTCCAGCCCTACATGCTCCCCATAAGATGTGGGTTAAGGACACAGATGGGCCCAGGCCCACATAGCATTAAGTCATGGCTCCTATCTTACCACTTATATGACCGTGGCAAGTTACTTAACTTCTACAAGCCTCAGTTTCCTTTCCTATTTGATGGGATGATAATGATTAATAAATAGGGTTAATGAGAGGGTTAAATGTCCAAAAACATATTAAGAGCCCAGTACAGGGCTAGAACATGGTAGGTGTTCAGCCATGGGTAGGTGACAGTGGCAGCTGTTATTGCTTCTTGCTCTGCCACGAGTTCACCTTGATCTATTCAGCTGAAACTGTGAGAGAGGAAAGTACTCTGAATATGAAATTAAGTTGAGAGCCATTTGTCTTCTTTAAGATTCAGTTACCGTATCTTTAAAATGGGATGAGTAATACCTGCCCCAGATAGCTCATAAAGATTAAGTGAACTAACATATGAACATTTCTGGCACACACTGAAACCCCAAAGTTCATTTCTCTAGTAGTTTTTTTTTGTTTGGTTGGTTTTTTTAAAGATTTTATTTACTTATTTGACAGAGATCACAAGTAGGCAGAGAGGCAGGCAGAGAGAGGTGGGGGAAGCAGTCTCCCTGCCAAGCAGAGAGCCCAATGCGGGATTCAATCCCAGAACCCTGAGATCATGACCTTAGCCAAAGGCAGAGGCTTAACCCACTGAGCTACCTAGGGGCCCTGAATTTTTTGGATTTTGTTTTTAACTTAGGGCCATCCATTAGTGAGGCAACGTAGGAAGGACTGTGTAGGAAAGACTGGCTAGGAAGACTGTGGTGCTGCTCTGGTTTTCAATTGCTATATAACATTCATAGTATCCCAACTCAGCAGCTGAAAACAATTTTCTTTTATAAATTTCTTTTATAACTCCATGGGTCAGAGAAGGGAGGGAAGGCAGGGGTCAGCTGGATAATTTTCCCTTGAGGTCTCTCATGCTGTTGCATTCAGATGTCAGCTGAAGCTGCAGTCATTTGATGGCTCAACTTGGCTGGACATCCAAGAGGTTACTTTCTTTCTGGCAGTCAATACTTGCTTTTGGCAGAGAGCTCAGTTGGAGCTACAGACTCTGACTGGGCACCTCCACATGACCTCTCCATCTGGTTTGGATTTTCTCAAAACATGGTGGCCCCAAGACTCCAAAAGGGAATGGGCTGGTGGACAAGGCAGAAGCCACATTGCTTTTGATGACCCAGCCTTGGAAGTCATCTAGTGTCACATTCCCCAGAATCAGTTGGTCAAAGCAGTCACACACCTGCCCTTATTCAAGGGATAGGGACATAGAATTTGCAGCCATCTTCCAAAGATATGTATTTATTTGTTTGTTTGTTTGTTTGTTTGTATGTTTATTTGACACAGAGAGAAAAAGAGGGAGAGAGAGAGCCCAAGTAGGCAGAACAGCAGTCAGAGGGAGAAGCAGGCTGTCTGCTGAGCAAGGAGCCTGATGTGGGGTTCGATCCCAGGACCCTGGGATCATGACCTGAGCTGAAGGCAGTCTCCTAAGCCACTGAACCACCCAGGTACCCCATGCAGCCATCTTTTAAAACTGTCATAGGTACACTAAGATTGCATGTGAATTCTGGAAACCTTCCCTCTAACATTATAGGCAACATTGCATAAAGGTTAAGAGTGCTGTCTACGTTCAAATTCTAATTCTACCACTTGCTGCATATCCTTTAAAAGTTACCTAATGACCCTGTCTCTTAGATTCTTTATTTGAAACTGGAGATTAAAAAAATAAATAAATATAAAGAAACTGGAGATAAATAATAGTACCATCTTCATTGGTCCTCCATTGTGGTCCATGGTAAACAAGCTCAATGAATTTTAACTTTTAATATTATTTCTACCGACGACTGTATTTAATTCCATAACCCTGGACTCTAGTTATATCACTCCCAACAAACTTGGACCTCTACGTTTTTCCTATTGGATATCACCTTCTTCCTGGGATGCTTGCTATTTGACTGTTTCTGGGGAAGGTGGAACTAGGCACTTATGTTACAGTAGGATAAGCACTTGAATTGGAGTCAGCTGGTCCTCAATCCTAATACTATTTCCACCTTCTTTTTTTTAAGAATATGAAATAGGTTGCACATTCTCCAAGATACAGTTTCTCTTAAAAAAAAAAAAGAAGAAAAATAATACTTCCTTGACAAAAGTTTTGAAAAAATTAAATGAGGAATTTATAAAAGCACTCAGTATAGAGTCCAGCTCTGGGGACTTGGTATTTTGGGGTTTGGAGTTTTTGTTGTTGTTTTTTAGTTTTCAGGAGAAACAAAACATGAGTCTCAGAGAAGGTAGTCAAAGAAGCATTTCTCAGTGGCTGAAATAAACACCTTAATTAAATCATCCCCTTCAGCCAAGAAGTATAAACTCCTGGTCAAGGATGGTATGGTGATTATACTCCCAAGCATCACGTTCCCTCTTTCCTCTTCCCCTCCTTGGTACCTCCTTGCCTAGTTCCTTGCTTTCCCTGAGCCCTGGGAAACACAACTTACCAGCCATTCTCTACAAACACACAGGTTAGATAGGCAGTTCATGTGGCTCTCAATGCCTCTGATTCTGGCATTCTTTCTAATGCCTTATTTTCCCACTGTGGCTGCTTTGACACAGTAACTTCACGCTGGGACTTTGTTGGGCTCTGTCCTCAATCCACCTCATGGACAAGTCAGTCTGGTACTTACAGGAATTTTCCAAAGAACCAAACATCAATAAAGGACTTGGGATCCTTGGTGGGAGCAGGCCATGTCCTTCTTCATCTGTTCATTTCCTTCTCTGTATCTGCTTTGTGTCAAAGAGCTCTTATTCTCTGCCTTTTCTTCTCTCCACCATATTCATTCAGTCAGTCATATTCATTCATTCAATAGATATTTATTAAACACCTATTATGCATAAAACAAAAACCTCTCCTCTCCTGGCCTTCATTTTCTTATTAAGTGTGTCTTCACTGCCTCCCAAAGGGTCTCCTCCAACTGCTGCCACAGATAAGAACTCCAGAGGAAGAGACAACCCACCCAAATGGCCCAGTTGGGGTATTGCAGAGGATAAAGGTTTACTCTGGTAATGGCCCCTAAGAGTTTGTGATTATTGCCATGCCTGGAGCACAAGGATAACTTGGCTGAAGATGTAATGTTACACCTTCAGCCAAGGGGGATTAAGGGGGTCAGTTCAGGAATTCAGAAGCATAGACATCTCCTGAATTTGTAGAAAAGTTTCAGTGTCAGAATTGGATGAGGCACAATGGTCAGTGGGGAGCTGCACCTGATCTGATCAATACAGAAAAGAGGGCCAAGAGAATATGGGGTCCAGAGCTAGTTCATTATTCTTTCAGGGACCCGTGAGTAATGTCAGTGGCCTAAAGATGGAGGTTGAAAACCACTCTCCCGCTGGGGTGTGACAAACTGTAAACTAAGGGATAGTTCTGCTTTTGAAAGCAGAAAATGCCATCAGACTCAGAGTCCCTATTTCAGGAGCTCTTCTGTTCTCATCTCTGATGAGAATAAGATACTGGGCATAAAAAGGGCTCTTGGCTCCAAGAAAAGTAGAGCTGCTTCAAATTCCCTGGATTCCAACCAACAGTGAATTTACTATTTGTCCATCCATAAGATGTGAAGCACTTCAGAGTTCCTGGATAAAGCAGAGCCTACCTAACCCCAAAGCAAACCTGAGTGTTAACTTTTTTTAAAAAAGATCTTATTTATTTATTTGAGAGAGAGACAGAGAGAGCATGAACAGCAGGGAGGAGCAGAGGGACAGGAAGAAGCAGTCTCCCACTGAGCAGAGAGCCTGAGGTGGGGCTTGATCCCAGGACTCTGAGATCATGACCTGAGCCAAGGTCAGACGCTCAACCAACTGAGCCACCCAGTTGTCCTGAGTGTTAACTTTTTAAGTAATGATTGTATATACTATATACACAAAAAATAAAAATTATAGAAATGGGTCAAACCTGAACAGATGAAAACAGGTATTTTACATTTTTGAAAAACTGCCCAAGAGTTCATCAATAGTACTCAGTTCTCTTGAGTCACCTCATGACCTCTAGCTCAGTCCATCTCTCACAAATTACGAATCAGCACCAAATCAACATCTTTCACAAATCAGCAGGAAATTTCTATCATCAGAAGGTTATACAGATCTGTTGTCTCTGTCCTCTAAAAAGAATAGACTTAGAAAATCCTTTTGGGTATAAGGGAGGGAAAGTTTCCCTCATGCGGGAACAGTTAGGAACAGATTAGCCAAATTACATCAGGGTGACAAATATATTTACCTTGATCTATGTATGATATAAATGCTTAATGTTTTGTGTTACTTTTTAAAACTTTGTTCTTTGTGCCCTATAGATGGTTGCCCATATTGTGACATTTGTCTTTAGACTACTGATTTCTCCAAGACAACTCTTTGTCTCAAATAATAATTGTTATTTTAAAATATGAACAAGCATGTGATTCTGCATGTTTTTTCAAGAACATGGAAAATATGATTCTGGGCGTGCTCTCAGGAAAAAAGCAAATCTGTCCCCCAACCCACCATTTGTCTTCTATCCCATCCTTTGCCCCTCAAGTTAAGAGGCACTTGAGAGGAGGCTAACTCAATTTGGAAACATCTTGAGTAGAGAGATTAACAGGAGTGGGGCCTTTGTGCCTGGAGAGTGAGAGCCTGAGTATTCTTAAATTGAGATGGAAGAGAGGGAGGGAATGTGCCAATGGTAAATGTTCCCAATCATTAAGAACAGAAGGTTCATAACTGGAAAAAGGAGACTAGAGAAAATATTTGTCAGGGACACATGATTTAGTGTTAGAAGAAGTAGGATCCTGAAACAGAGGTAGACAGAGAACTAGGAAGCCATTAAAGCCAAGTTATAATTGTTATAGAGGGCAGTGGGGAGCCATCAGAAGGTTTCAAAAATTCATGCAAACTTCCCCCAAAGTGGGTGTGTTTTTAGATTTTTAGTTCTAGGGCCCATTGAACATATAGGCTTCACTATCAGACTGGACTGATTCAAAAATATAGCAGAATCTAAAGCCAGATGTAACATTCTCCCCAACCTTACCAAACTGATTCATGGTTCAGTCCCCAGAGCAAGAGCCCGAGATGTGTGCTACAGTCGGCCCATGCTCTAAGTCTCTCGCCTTCCATGGAGAGCTACACCCATTCCTGCACTTCTTGATCGCACTGTTCCGTGGGTATTTTTAGCTTGGCTTCTTGGCAGTCTCTCAAAAGCTTTGCAAGATATGTATGGGCACATATTGAGAACTATACTGTACAAAACTGGGGAAACCTGCCCACAGCATTTTTACTCTACAGCCTCCATCTATGAGGGTCCCTATCTTGCTCTCTGTCACAGTTTTTCTTTCTGACATGCTTGGGTGCCAGAAGCCCAGGCTGGATCCAGCATATAAATCAACTTTAACTCTGGCATGAAATAAAAGAGAAAGCTTTTAAAGATATTACTTTTTTGTCATTAGTCAGAGTCAGTTCTCCAATAAACTAACCTTTATTTGACTTTAGGGGGCTAAGTATATGGCTTATGAACACAGAAATTCTGTTACATTAACTTCAACAAGAGAAGGCTAGACCAGAAGAGGGGAGACAAGGCCATAGGAAGGACAAATTTGCCTATTTTACACCCATGAAAAAGTACGGAAGAGTAGATCCCCTTTCGCTATTCACTGCAAGTGTTTAAGAAGTATGGAAGCAAGACAAATGAAAATCAGATAGAGTTTGTTGGTGTTAGTTAGATAGCATATCCTGTCTTAAAAGATTGAGAGACATTTCCAAGCTTAGAAACACTTCCCTTATAAGATGTTTAGGAAGAGGATGGCTTAAGAGGAATTGTACCTAAACATGAAGGCAGGATGAGCGAATGCTGAGTGGGAGTAGTAGGAAGAACATTGAGGAAAGGACTTGAAGGTTAAGTCCTTTAACATCTCTGGACTGTAGATTTCTCTCCTACTGAAAAAGTTTAGGTGAAAATCTTTAGGATCTCCTTTGGCCTCTAACATTTTATAATTCTGGAGGTCTCATCCAGCTTGAGAAGAATTTGATTCTAAATGGTGATTCCTGGAGTTTGTAAGGTTACATCACTGGTAAATGGCAAGTCAATTTTCTCAATTACCTGTAGTAGTGTCTTGGACTCCTCTGATGCCACACACACACACAAAAAAAAAAAAAAAGAAAGAAAGAAAGAAAAGAAAAAAGAATAGATCATGGCCAGGCAGAATGCAGGCTCACAGAAAACCCCCATTAACAATGCAAATGAGACAGATAGTCTTTGAGTTACTGAAGACTTTTTCACTTGGAGGGGGTTAGTGGAAAGAATGGGGGCTAGGGGAGACATTAAAAAATATGGCAGGAGAACCAAGAATTTCTTCCAAGAAATCTCTATCATTTGGGGACTTGGAGGGGGTGGGAGGGGACCTATATAGATCCCTGTTCAAAGAGGAGACAAAATCTTGTCAGAGGAAAGCTTGTGCATATTTATTTTTGCTCCTAGACAAATCACAAGCTGAGCTGGGAGACACTGACCTTATCATCATACTAATGCCCAGATCTTCCACGTCCCTTTTAGACATGAGGCCAGTGACAGGGAGGGCAGAATCACAGGGAGGGCAGGCTCACTGTTCCCTGTCAGTGATAAATGTTCCTGCTGCAAAGGAGTAGCATTCACTAGGGCTGAAAACATGGCAGGATCTTAAAGCAATTGCTTTTCATTCAAATATCAGTGCCGCTTTCCTGTTCAGTATTTCCCTCCATCATCTGGAAAACCCATTGCTATGTCCTTTGATCAAATATATAAGCAGTACAGCTTGGTCAAAAAGCACTATGATTGGGTACTAGATGCATATCTGCCCCTACTTTGAGAACTCACCACTCTTTTCCACCTGTGAAATGATAGACATCAAATTGGCAAATTTGCCCTCCCTGTGGCCTTATATCCCCTCCTCTGGTCTAGACTTCTCTTTTTGAAATTAAAGAATGAGAACTTCCTAGCTCATGAGTCATATGCTTAGCCCACTAAAGTCAAATAAAAATTACAATCTGCCTTCTCTTGTAGGGTCATAAGGTGATCAAATAAGTAAATGTTTATGAGAAGCTCTGTGTTAATGCGGGCTGTTGCCCCTGGCTTCTCTGCTCAGTGCATCCCTGTCATCCTAGACTTAGTTGCCACACAGAAGATTTCTCTGACTCCCGCCACCTGGCACAGACATCTTGCTTCTGTCTGTTTCAGAGGTTGCTGTCTAATTCTCTTCCTTGCATAAAAAATCTCTTCTCTCTGGCTGATGTGTCTTAATTTCCCTCTCCCTTGACTGTTATTTCAGCAGCTCTGCTATTTAGCTCCATGGTGTCATATCAGACAGTTGGTGGATTGGTGGGGTATATCAGACAGTTGGTGGGTTGGTGACATAGCATCAATATCCAGGACTGGCTTCTTGGTGGTGAGGAAGCCCTCTTCATAGCTCATTGCCATTTCATTGCTTTGCAGGGAGTTGTTCCATTTGGTGAGAGAAGAGAAAACACCCTTTAATCCTACTTCTTCACCCTTCTATTGCATACACCACATGTGCCCCTAAGAGGTCCTCCAATAGGCCTTTATGGCCAACAATGTCACAGCTGTGACTGTTGTTCCTATCCTAGTGGAAGAAGACACAGCTGCAACAGGAGCTTGGGTATGCCAGTCCCTGTTCTAGAACCCCAAGAGCCTGATGGCCTCTTGCTGTTAGAATATCTGCAGAGTGTTTCCCTATTTGTACATTTTCTTCTCAGCACTTTTGAACTTGGTAACATTGGAGGTAAAGCTGATAGGCTGCCTGGCGTGTGTGATAATGCCTGCTGGCAATCAGGAGACAAGAGTTCCCTGCCAGGCTCAGCCTCTTACTTGCTGGGTCATCGTGAATAGTTAGTTCCCTTTTCTTCCATAGCATCAGTCTCTGGATTTATAACAGAGTTCACAGAACTGTCAGGACATTGCTGCCTTTGTCCTTTCACCAAGAAGAACCACGATGTAGTAGAAAGAAAATGAGCCTTGAATCAGGTGGTGTTCTAATCTGATCCCTGGCCCTACTAAATGTGTGACCATGGTCGAGATGTAAAATGAGAATCAAATGATGAAATATGTAAATCTTCCATTCCTACCCATGTCTTTAAGGATTTTAAAGACAAAATAATATAATATATGTAATGCAAGTCTGTAAGGAAACTGGCCTGGGACTTTAAGACCCTTTATGTTCCAACAGTTCATGATTCTGATTCTTTAATAGACTTATTAATCCTGAAGCTAGGGTTATAATCATCAGCAAAATCAATTATTAATCATTTATTGAAAACCTACTGTGTATTACTCTACTCTTTTCCTTGAAAGTCTTAAAATATAGATGGGCTGTATTTTCTTTAATCACTAACATATAAGATAGCATATGCTGAGTGACAAATGATGCAATTGTACAAACAAAATATCCTCCTGGTTTCCGAGAAGGAAGTGATTACCCAGGGACACCATGGTAACATGCTCTTCCCACCCCATCCCTCACATGACTCAGGGCTCCACTTGACCTTAACCAATTTCCTTTTCAGTCAGAAGTCAAGCAAAATGATTTATTGGGAGGATTTTTAAAATTCCAAGGTTTTAGTTTCCAAAGGTATAGCATGTGGTCCTTAGGCCTTCCATGAAAATGTTCCTCTTGCTAGCCTAAGGTGCTAGCCTTGCTAGCTGGTCTGGGCTGTCATCAGAAATTCCACATGATGGCTCTGTGGGAAAAAATGGCAGTGCTCTCAGCTATGTTCATCATTTTCAGATGGGAACAACGATAGAGGAGAGAGGTGTGGTTTTGGTCTAACCAATCATCAGGCTAGAACTGAGTCCTAGCATTTCCCTGGGCTTGTAAAGGAAAGCTGTCAAGAACTTTCATCCCCATTTCGGAGATAGAAATTGCAGCACAAAGTCAGAGAGTGCTGATTAGCCAGGCTTCAAATACATTCAAAGTAGAAACTTGTAGAAAACGCTACTAGGCCAGGACTGTGAAGGCAAAGCATTCTGGGCAGACTCAAAAATGAAACCAAGCTCCTCTTGTGGACCACCCCTGCAGCCCTTCCCACACAGAGTGGGCTTACAATGAATGTGAAGCAGGTCCTATGAGCATGGGGATGGCTTGCAGGAGGAGAGGAAGAGGACAGAGCTCTCCTCAGGGAGACAGTTATTCTTTTGCTGTTTGGTTTATGTTTTTGGAATAAATTGCTTGGTATAATAATAGAAATGAAGGCGCTGGAGTGAAACATCGTGACAGGAAGAGTTCCCACTGGCATCTCAATCAATTGTGGGTTTTGGCCCCCATGTCCTCTTGCTCATAAGCAAAGAGAATACTGACCCAACAAAGGGGAATGAGGCTCTCTTTTCCCCTCTGGTCCAATCTACCCACCAGGAAGGGACAGTTTCTCTCACCACCATCTTTAATGACCCCAGTCTGACTTCCTAGGAGGAGGTCTTAGTGTGTTTGAACCTTATTTGTTTTTGTTTGGTTTCTCAAATGTTTTAGAGGGAGAGGATTGTTCCAGAACTGGAAGAGACTTTAGAAGTCTTCTTATCCAATTGTCTCACCATACACAAGGTAAGGCTCAGTGGTTTGCCAAGGCCATATAGTTAGCTCACAGCAAACCCAAGGTCTGTGCCTGTGTCTTTTTACTTTGCTTGTTGGAAGGTTCTTTTCACCATAACATCCTATCCCTGGTGAGAAGACTGCTTACTAGGAGCCTAGCCATCTCCTGGATGGAGAGATTTCCAGTGAATTCAAGGCAACTATACACTTGCCCAGTAATCTTCTACTTTGCATTTTCCCAGGTGAGAACAGGAGTAGCCTTCCCTCATGCCCTTCCTCTCAGCTTTATTTGCCCAGTTCAGTTCATCCCTATTCATCCTCCAGTGTTCCAGACAGGCACGACTTTCTCTAATAGCTTTCTGCTGCCCAGGTTTGTTTGACTGTCCCTCCATTTTGTTTTTAAAACTCCTTTTGCAGAGGTTCATTATGAGCCAATATATAGGTCCATTATGCTGTAGTGAAGACATTGGTATACCTGATTGCTTCCTCATTCAACCAAACACTCCTCTGAGGGCAGAAATCCTGTTTTAGGTGACAGTGCACCCCCAGCATCTGGCAGAGTACCTGACACATAACAGGTACACAATAGAAGTTTGTTGGTTATGTACAGAATTGCTTACATTACCAGCAGGTGTCTGGTCTGCTGAAAGATATATGCTCCATCTCTGGGTCCTAGTGAGCCTCCCTATGCTCTGTTCCAGCTTAGGGAGAAGAAAGTATGCCTAATGGGGACAGAGCAGCTATACAGAGTACTGAAGGGATCTTCAGTACTCTGGAGTGCACCTGGAGTGGAGGAGGCACCATGGAGGTGGAGGGAGGGGAGGGAGCACTCTTGAGATCAGTTGTGGGAGTTGTGATGATGTCCTGTGTCCAAGTACACAGAAATGACAGCAGTCACTGGGAAAATCATGAGCCACCTTGGATGTAGGAGAAATGAAGGAGACTGAGTACAAGAGCCCAAGTAACAAAACCCGGAGATTCAAAGAAATTTGTGACTTTGTTCAGAGCTCTGATTTGTGCAAAGTCTGGGATCCCTATTCAGGCTTAATGCCTAAAGTGTCATGGCCTCCCTGTATGTTTCTCCCAGATGTTTTCAGGCTAGGACAGAACTCAGAATGTACATGACCCGTGGTGAGAGGCAAGGATGCCTGAAAAGGATTTGAGGTAACAAATGATTGGTAGGGTTGCCATTCAACTGCCAGAGTGGTGCAGCCCTATCATCAGCAAAGAACCCTGCTTAGACAGGCTCAGTCAGCAACAGTGAGGGCCAGGAGTTCAATGACCTGAGTTTTAATCTTGCTCTTCTGCCAGTGTGCAAGATCTTTGGCACACCATTTCATCTCACAAGACATCAGTTCCCCAGTCTGGAATCCCAAATGTATATTCTAAGTCTATTCTCCTATGGGTTACCTGTCCCTCAAGCTCCCTCACCCCATGTGATCCATGCCCCCAATCTGCTCTCCCGCTCCCCCACACCTAGGGGGGGTCAATGTTGCATCTTAAATGCCTCATAGCGACAGGACTCAGCAAAGATCTGGTTTTGGCAGAAATTCAAAGTAGGTGGATTAGAAGAGGACCAGGACTCAAACTCACAAATAGAGGATGTACAGCAGAAATCTTACCAGCAAGGACATGTTCTGAATGATCACTTGGTGACTGACAGATGAAGGGAGGAACAGAACACAAGTCAGCAGGCTGGGCCCAGCTTAGGTCTTCCCTTCCCCCTCTCTTTCTGCTCCTGTATGCTGCAGGTGGGGTAGGCATTGTGATTAAAACCCCCCGTTACAACACTCTCTACCACGGAACGCCTGGGTGGCTCAGTTGGTTAAGCCACTGCCTTCAGCTCAGGTCATGATCCTAGGGTCCTTGGATAGAGTCCTACATTGGGCTCCTTGCTTGGCAGGGAGCCTGTTTCTCTCGCTGCCTTTGCCTGTCTCTCCTGCTTGTGTGTACACACTCTCTCTGGCAAATAAATAAAATCTTAAAAAAAAAAAAAAAAACACTCTCCACCTCCTTGACAAAGTGGGAGAAGCAGCTGATTTCTCCTCCTCCAAGAAGTTATGTTCTCCCTAGAAGAGGCCAACCTGGCTCTGTAACATTCTCTTCTCCTTTCTCACTTTATTCTCCTTATACTAGCAGCTCAATCTATACGCTGATTGTTGTTGTCCATGCATTAAGTGGCAAGAGGCTGCAGCCCATGAATGTTAAGTGGGGAGGAAGCTTCACGGGAGAGAGAGGTTTACCGCTCTGCAGCTGGTGGAAACTGAAGCATTTGTGAGGAGGACTTGGGGGAGAAGAACTGGACTCCATGTTGTAGAGAAGGGTGCTTCATAGGCAACCATAGAGCATTGTGCCTCGAGGTTGGTGTAAGAATTAGGATTTTCTTCTTTTCTTTTCTTTTCTTTCTTTCTTTCTCTCTTTCTTTCTTTCAGTAGGCTCTATACCCAGCATGGAGCCCAACACAGGGCTTAAACTCATGATCCTGAGATCAAGACTTGACCCAATATCAAGAGTCAGATGCTTAACCAACTGAGCCACCGAGGTATCACTGGGATTTTATTTCTAATAGTCTCCACAGGTAATGTGTTGGTTAAGTGGTTACCCAATCTGATGGTTAAATCATCTCCATCATGGAGTTCTCATGGCTAAGAAAATGCTCTGGATACAGTCTGCATCCAAAATTCAGACAGGCTCAAAGCCCAGACCTACCAGGGGACACTCCTGAAAAAAATGGCCTTTGTTCTTCCCGATTTCATACTAAACACTGAGGGATGGAAGGAAAGCTCTGTGCAAATCATTTGCACCTGCCAAGGAGACTGAATCATGGCAGGAGTCCCTAGACTGTTCAGACAATCAGGGGTGGCATCAGAACAGGAGGGAACCAAAAAACAAAACAAACACATAAACAAACAGAATAGAGAGAACATCTCAGAGTGAGCAGAATCCTAACTCCCTTGGTTGGGCCACCTTCAGTTGTGGATCCTCGCAAGAGCTCTGGGGCACTTGAGGAGCTGTCTGGGAGCAAGCACACCATAGTCTCTGGCTCATGTGTCCCTGAGGTTAAAGAAATGATATTCCTAATTTTGTCTATTTGGATCTCCTGTCAATCATTCCATCTCTACATTCTCTGCAAAATCTAATCCTCATTCTTCTTACTGGTCAAATTTTCTTCTCGTTTGGGGTAAAGAGAAATCAAAAAGAGTTAGATCTTCTTTTAAGGCATATGTTTGATGCTGCCCTAGGCAGAGAAGGAACAACAGATGAACCCATCCAAAACCTAGCCACTACCCCACGACATGGTCTGCTCAATCTCCCTCAGAATGACAGCATGAAAACAGCTAGACTAAGTTATCTTCATTGTTCTATACTCAGCTCTTCTGAAAGCTCACTGCCTAATTTCTAATTCTGAAGACTCTGAATACAAGCAGGAACAGCACCAACTAGGTCTCTTCAAAAGCTAACTAGGCACTTTCAAGATAGGTGTGCTTTGGTGCCTTCCCCAAAGGTGGTAGGCAATAATAAAACAGCCTCTTTTATTAAATATTTGTTGTAATTTTTGGTGATATGTATCTTCATATCATCCATCTTACTGTTTCACCATGACAGTGATGTGTAAGGTCAGGTTTTCTTCTCTTTGGAATAGGGAAGAGAAAAACTAAGAAGTAAGCGCTTCTTTTTCTAAGGTGCATGCATGGTGTTGTCTCTGCCTGTGGCTGCTGCCACCGAAGGTCCAGTCTCCACTCTGTTGGATGCTTCATGTGAGCCATCTCAGTCCCCACAGTACCCTGTGGGTAGGAACTTTTCTCTTTGTGGAGATGAGGAAACTGGCATTCCATGAGGTTGAATTATTTGTGCAGATCTCATGAGTGCATATTAGGATCCAAGTCCACATCTCCAACTATAGAGCCTTGGCTAGCACCTCACACCAGAAAGTTCCCCAGATACCCTGCTTCTTCCTATGGGGTCATATCACTGTTTAGCCTGTCCAGAGACCTAGGAGCTCCTGCCCCTAGTTCTCAGAGAAGACCTCCAATCCCTTCACATTGCCACTGGCAAATTAAAGAAAATATCTTTGATTCAGAGTCTCAGAAGTTCCACAGCTTAAGAAATGCTGCTTTTTTTAACTGCCTCTGAATCACTCACCTTTTCAACCAGCCTCCCCCCTCCAGGCTGCAAGCAGGGCAGGTAAAGTGGGAGAACAGAGCAGCAATGAGCCAGCTTCATCCCTGAGTCAGTGATGACTCCCAGCGGTTTCTCCTCCACAGATTAATCACCTCCAATTATGGCTTCTGACTGGGCCTCGAGTCATTCACAGCGTCGCCTCCTTTGTCTGACCCGCGCCTCCCCGCCATCAGGCTGCCTCTTTGTCCAAAATGCTGGCTGCGTGCTACACTTCTCAGCACCCCAAAAACGTACCTCAGCAGCCAAGTGACTCAAGAATAAGGACTCCACCCTCTTCCCCCTCACCATCTGGTCTCAGCACCATGAGTCTTTTGGGGGCAAAAAGAAGAGGGAACATGAAATTGCTCCCCTTAGGAGCCTATAGATGACTATGAACCCTCCATTAGCTGATTGGATAATACCTTGTTGTGTTTCTCCTCAGTAGTGACTAATAAAGCTTTTTCTCATTTCCACTAATTACCATCTCCTCACCGAGGATGCCACACAGCCCTAGAGGGTGTTCTATGGCTCACCCCACACCCTCAGCCTCACTTCCCTCTCTGGCCCCACAGGAACACCTGCCTCCCTTCCACCCTGCCAACAAAGCCTGGGGCAGCTGGGCCCCTGCTGCCTTACTGCTTCCTCTTTGCAATTCCTAAGCATCCTCACTTTGGCGGCTGACCCAGGCACATGGGTACCCAAAGACACTGTGCCATCTGCCCACCTCAGGGAATACCACACTTGGCTCCCTGCCTTGAGCTGCCAGCCACAGGCAGTGCACCAAGCCCCCTGGGGGGCATGAGCGAGAACTTAGTTCAGAGAATTGGGTACATCTCTGTTGTCTGGCTAAGTTTACAAGAACTTTCCCAGACCTTGTTTCATTTGATCTTCATGTCAACAATTGTGATTCTTATGCACACTATCTTCTGAGAAGAGGTGGTGCATTAGTATCCCTGTTCTTTAGAGATAGGGAAAATGAGGTCCCATCTGCAGATACGAATCACTCTCAGTGAGTAGCAGCCCAAGTCTAGACCTCGTTTTCTCCATGATACCACGATCTAGCCCTACCATTAGGATTGGGAAACACTGCCTGGGTGTGATATAGGAGCTTAGAATTAGGTAGGCCCGTGGTTGAATCCTGCCCTAGTTCTATTTTATTTTGTGGCAGATACTGTTCTAAGCACTCTTCAAATACAGCATCAATCCTTATAACCCCCACAACTTCCTTTGAGCAAGAAATGATCAGTACCCTCAATTCGCCACTGTGAGAACGGAGGCCAGGCTGCAGTTAACTAGGAATATCACTGGGGTCAGACATACGTACCCTGGTCCAGGGCCAAGCTCTTAACCCCTCCAAGATGCTGCCCCTCACTTCTGCAACTCCTGACTGCGTAAAATTGGGCAATCACTTCAGTTTCCTCATGGTTTCAATATTCTTATCTAAATGTGATGGTAAGAGAACCTCTCTCCCTGGCATTGTGTGAGGTTTAGATGGGAAGACGTGCATACCGTATATAAAACACCAACCTCAGGGTCTCACACACAGAAAACAGTAGTGATTAGCACAGTGGACCCAAGGGCAAAACTGCAAGACAGAGGAGAGTGAGAAGGACAGAGTATTTTGGATGGCATTAGGAGGGAGATTCCCAGGTCCCTATTCCCAGAGGTTCACAGTGGGGCAAACAGAAAATCTTAGGGCACTCTGGGGATAGGGACCAAGTAGCATGTCATCTGCTCCTGCCCTGGCCACACTCATTCCTTTTTCTAAGCATGTCTCTCAAGCCTGCCTAATAACCAGGATCTAAAATAACTCTGAGTCTGAAAAGCAAAAGGCTCTGTAATTAAGGTTTTTACCTACTGGGGACCTTAGTCATCTTTGAGAGTGATAAAAACTATAAATCCTTTCTCTAGAAAAATCCACATACACCCAATACGCGAACTTGTTCTTCGAAGTTCAGGGATGATCAGCAGATTGCCAAAGGTCCATCTGACCCCAAGTTTAGCATCTTTATAATTATCATGGCTAAGCTAAGCCTGCCAAGCCTTTTCTTTTCCAACTTCTTACCTTGGCGATCTCTCTCTCTCTCACACACATACACACACACACAATCCCCAAGTCCCCCCACCCCCACCCTAGGCTTCCTTGGACACTGCTCCTGGCCAGTGCAGAAGCTGCAGTGGTGGTTGCTCCGGTAATGATGATGGTTGTTGCTAAGGGAGCCAGGAGGCGGGGGGGGGGG
>ML111209.1:9816-89723 GCA_003697995.1 Taxidea taxus jeffersonii | reverse complement strand
CCCCCCCCCCATATAAGTCTGAGCGCCTCAGGCCCTGGAAACCGTGTTCCCAGCTGGCTGCCATGGCAACAGCTGGCTTGGGAAAGTATTCATCATGGACTGGACAGATTTCTCCAGCTTGCACTTGCTCTTTCTTCTCCCTAAGTGGCTAATTGAGGTTTGAAAAGGTCTGCTGTGAGTGGGCAAGGGGCACAAAGGGCAAAGGGCTGGTCACATGTCCTGAATGGAGCAGGCTTTCCGGGAGGCTAAGAGGCTGGGGGGGGGTCTGAGCCAGCACACAAGCTGACATCCTAACTACTGAGGAGGCACCCCAGAACACAAAGATATTCATCTCTCTTCCAGGGAACTCTGCCCCTCTTCCTGCTTGGAAACACTCACTCCTTGCCCAATGAGTCACCCTCAGAAGGAGACTCACTGGCTATGTTCAGGTAAGCCAGCAGCCAGGTGGGATCTGGTCACTTCCAGCAGAGCCATTCACGAGATGCAATGACTATGGAGGGTGACGCTGATGGGAAGAGGTTGAGAGATGGGTTCTAATTTAAATGAGGCTAAGGGACAGATGAGGTGAGACGTTAATGGAGCAGTTTAAGGCCTCACCACAGTGTCAGGATCACCAATTCACTGGTTTGGTTGTAAGTGATTTTATCATTATCATCATCTAAAAGTACCATCCCTGTTACCAATGTATTGGGTGGTTTAAATGGTGTGGCTATCTTGACTTGATCTTCTAAGCAATTTTCTGGGTGAGATATCGTCCTTTTTTTACAGATGGAGAAACTGAGGCTTAGAGAGTTCAAACAACTTATCCAAGTTATCCAGGCAGAAAGCAGTAAAGCTAAGACTTGAACTTGGCATCTATTTGCCTACAGATCCCATCTCTTACTGCAGGTAGCAGAAGGCCTGATATAAGTGTGACCTGTTCACCTCTCAAGGCAAGAGCAAGCACCTCAGTATGGGTTTTGGGGTTCAGAGCCCTCAAGGCCAAAAATGCTGCCTGCCACTATGCATTCTGCTACATGAGGTGTACCATTCCTTCTCTGGGAGAGACTCTCAGCCTGCATCTGGTGTCCCCCTCCATATCAGAAGTAGACCTTAAGCTCACTCTGTTTGGGGTGTTGTGTCCCACGTTGGAATCAATTGTGAGAAGGTAGTTTGCAGTCCTGGGAGGAGCTCAAGATGAGGAGTTAGAGACCTTTGCTCTGTTTCCAGTTCTGCCACCAACAAGTTGGATGATCTTGAGCAACTCACTTAAACTTTCTGGGCCCCACTTTCCTCTGGTAACTACTGGACCAACTAGCCCCTACATTGTTTCTCTGAGCTCCGTAGTTCCAAATACCTATTCCACATCTCCCTCCACAATCCCTTCTACCCCCAATAGTCAGATGTCCTTATCCTATCCAGACCTACCAAGCTATAAAGAGTACAAGGCTGTTGTGTTGCTGCTGTTATGATTTCTTTTCAGGTAGGAAGTCAAATTTAAATTGTGCCCCAATCAGGATAAATGCTGGGATGCTCAGGTCTTCTACACAATGGACTATATAAAAACAGCTCACCTCTTAAAAACAAAACAAAACAAACAGCTCACCTCTTGTTTCCCTCTCTCTTTGTTCCTGCTCTTTTCCAATCACTCAGTCAAATAATATGTATTAAGTGGATGTGTCTGCAAGGCAAGGTGCAGAAATGTAATCCAAAATGACAAGGTCCTTGTCCAGGAGGAACTTATAATTCCATAAGGATACAACCCAGACAGAAACATTAAAGGCAAGCCTGCTGCCCTCATATAGTGAGGAATGACAAAGGATTTCTCAATGCCTTTTAATGTTTCTTTTACCTACTTTTGCTGTTAATTTCATAGTGATATCATGTATCTGGTGCCTGTCTTTGAGCCACGATCCTGTCTTCTGCCTTCTTATCTATGGAGGAAATCAAGTTCCCCTGAGACATCCATCCCCTCTCCTGCCGGGGCCTCACTTTCCTACCTGGTTGTGTTGACCTAGTTTCCACAAATCTGCAATGCAAAGGCAAGGATTTGAGGGCTGGGACACGTGGTTTGCATCTGTCGAGCAAACGATAAGACTACATAAAGATGGAGGTTGTGGAGACAGTGGAGATCTGCCCTCCTCCCCACTGAGGTGCCTTGGCTGCCAGGTGTCTGTGCTCTGAGTGCTTTCTCTGAATTCCCTCACTAAGCCTCTTAGAGGGCAAGTGCTACTTGCTGCCTCCCTCTTCTCCTTTAGTCCCGGATGCCTCAACATCTGCTCCATAAATAATAGCTTCTCTAGAGCTCTTTATAATTTACAAAGTGCTTCACTTGTATTTTCTCATTTAATCTTCTCAACAATGCTATGAGATAGGATTATTAGTGCTCCTTCTTTACAGATAAGAACCAAAGGCTCAGAGAGACTTAGTGAGTGGCCCAGACCTCACAGCTGGACCCAGCTGACCTGCCCTTGGACTTAACTGAGCTCTTTTGGCCGGAAATGCTCCTTCATGGTCTTCTACACAAAATCAGAGGAAAAAACTGCTTCTCCCCTGGGGTCCCCACTCTCCTAAGACATCACAGCATCAAGCTCACACTCCATCTCCTTGTACTGCATGAGAGCCCAGAACTCAAATGCAAGAGATAGGGCTGGCTCATCAAAGGAGTGAGAACAAATGAGAGAGTCAAGGGTTATGCTCATGCCCACTCCCTACTTGCTGGTCTAAGGACTAGACCAGTGCAATTTCTTTGGTGGGACTATTTAAAATACAGAGTGGGTGTTGAAAGGTTTGTTGTTTTGCTTTTTTTTTTTTTCTGGACAGAAATAAAAAAGAAACATTTAGGAAAAAAGTAGGTCTTTGGCCCAGGAGTCCCCTATGAAAACAGGAAAATACCTGGGTATGGAAGAAAAGCCAAGCAAGCCAGTGAGACAGAAGGTAGTAGTCTCAGGGCTAAACTGTTCTCTTTGACTCCTGTAGGCAGGAGAAAGGGTATCAGGAACTTTCCCTGGAGAAGAAGAGGTCTGTCTACTCTATAGCTGCTAAGGGGTCCCACAATGGGGCCTCTAGGTGAGTCTCTGGGTGGGG
Organism: Taxidea taxus jeffersonii; assembly: GCA_003697995.1. Taxonomy (NCBI): domain Eukaryota; kingdom Metazoa; phylum Chordata; class Mammalia; order Carnivora; family Mustelidae; genus Taxidea; species Taxidea taxus. Next base: position 86,657 of record ML111209.1, on the reverse strand, counting down.
AACAAATCTGCCACCGGTCTATCTCAGGTAGGGCCAGAGCCAACAACCCCCATGGGGGTTGTAAAGGAGACAGCTGCACCGGGAGCACTCTGGGAGCATGGAGCAGAGTCAGCAGCTATGTCGGAGGGATATGACAAGCCAGCTCCAGTTCATTCATACATGGACCCTGCTTCTGAGACACTTTCCAGCCACCTTGAGAATACACTTGGTTACTTTGTCAGTGAGAGACTGATACCAGGGAGTCAGGCTTATGAGGAGGTGTTCAGGAAATAAAGAGATGGAAAGAAATGGGAAATATGGAAGAGACATGGCAGAGGGAAGGACTGGACCCCAAAGATATAGGGGAAGGACAGACAAGTAACTTGAAGATGGGACAGAGCATGAAGAATAAAGCAGGGAAGGAACCTTGAGGCCAGATGATGAATAGGCAGAGAAAGGAGAAGAAGAAAAAATGGAGATTGGGGTGGGGGTGTGACTCGTTAACATTAGAGGACAAGAAGACACAGTGCTGCCATGCTGCCATTCCCACCTCCCACTACTGGTGGTCACCATAAAACTAAGGAGCACTAGAATAGGATAAATCACTGACACTGGCTCACCTACCACTGGCCCTCTTCCCTCCTCTCCCTCTGTCATCCCTGGCCCTTGGTGGCCCTGGGCTCAGTTCCTTACCCCTGGGTCCTTTACCCAGAAGGGGAAACCCTTCTTTCAGGTTCTTTCTGTTTGTTCACCTGCCACAGTTAAGGGGCAGAAAATCCCAAAGCAAAGATTCTGCTTCTAGCTTTGCTCCTCGAGTGCTGGGTCATGCTGGTGGAGTGACTTCCAGTTTGAACACCACAGTTTCTTCATTTATGAGCCTCCCATGAGAGTTGTAAGGGGATAATAGAGCGGATGTAAAAGGATTGTAAAATCACCAAAGGATCAGACACTTTAGATCCTAAGTTTATTTCCAGGACTGAACTCATCAAATCCTTTGAAGGGGAGACTCTTGCCCCAGACACTCTGTGCCCTCTGCCGTGTGTCCTGACTGAGGCGCTATGGCTTGTCGGCCTGACTTCTATATACTCTGCAACTGCCTGGTCCCAAATCAGAAGGGCTATGAGTGAGCCATGCTTGTGGGGGAAGAGCAGGGGGGGTTAATCAACATTCCCTCAGCAATTAATCCAAAATGGGGTCAGAGACAGCAACCTAGAGTTACAGCCATAGAAGTTTTATTCCTGAAGCAGATCTAGGCTTTTAGCACATAGAATCATCTAGGTAGATTCTCAAGGAGTCACTGAATATGCATGAGAGAGAGAGAGAGAGAGGATATGAATAAGGGGAAAATAGCAGAGAAGCGAGAGGAAAACTGGATAAAGACAAAGGGGAAAGAAGACCTCGGGGACTGTGTCACAAATGTGGTTGGGTAGAGACTAGGGGAGAGGCTAGGGAGAAAAGAGGAGCAGGAGAAAGGTTTGGGAGAGAAATAAAGAGGCCGAGAGAGTGGAGCCAGGAGCTGGTGGCGCAGGCAGATGGAACAACAGAGACAGAGAACAGAGCCAGAGGAGTGGGCACGCAGCGAGGCCTGGCAGCCAAGCCCTGTGGGTTTCCGTGGGAAGCAGATGCTTCCAGGGAGCAGCAACCGATGGTCCCCAAGCACGTGGATGCTTGTTGACTCCAGGCCCAGGGCAACCTCCTCGGCAGCCAGCCTTAACCTGGAGGAGCAACGCAGGTCCAGAGAGGCAGATGAACGACAGTCCTGTCCCTGTGGGGCTCCATTGCCTCTTCTCCGTCATCCTCCAGCTCTACCACCCCCTTGTGTGTCCCAGGAAGCCATAAGCTGCCCTATCACGCTTGGGAGGAAGCGGGCTGCATTGGAGGGGTAAGTGTGAGCCACAGCATGGTGTACTAGTCTGTGCATGGGTGTGCAAGCTGGTGGGAGGGGCAGAGGAGGTGGAGCAGTGGCTCTGGCAGCGTGGAGCCTAGTGCCGAGAGTCTGCAATGTGCTGGGGTGGTATTGATCCTCAGCAGGGTACTCCTGGCCAAGTGGTGGGGGGAGGGAGGTCCCTTATCCTCTGGGTACCCACTGTGATCATCGTGCAGCTACCTGCTACCGCCATGTTTTTCTTTTGCCCAAGCCATCAGACTGCCTCAGCCCCTTCTCTGCAGGAAGGAGTCCGAAGAACACTGGGGTTCTGGGTCAGAAGAACTTTGGGGCTTCTCTGGCCTCATTCTTTCCCACCACTACTCACAGGTCACTTTCCAATTGCTGCTGCAGACAGAGCAGGATCTACAAGATGCTGACTTGGAAGACCCCCACCCCCACCCCCAAGAACGCTGTCTGTTAGGAAGGAAGTTCAGAAGGAGCCAGGGAGAGGGAGGTTTTCACCAGGACCTAGCCATCTTTCCAGTCCAAAGGCCACTCCCATGCTGTCCTCTACCATCCCCCTCAATGCCCCTTTCCAGTGGTGTCCCCAGAAAACTGCAGTGACCCCCACATCAGGCTTCCCAGCTGTACCTGGGTTACTCCTACAACCTGGAGTCCCTTACTTCTCCTGCACCCCAGGTCAAGGGCTCCTGCCAGTGGCCCCGGAGTGAACAAGAGCTGTGCCCTGGGCCGGGGGTAGAGGGAGGGGAGCAGGGTGTGGAGCACAGTGTTGGCGTGGAGGCACAATTCACTCAAGTGAAAGACAGGTACCACGGGAGCCAGATGGGCCAAGCAGAAACAGAAGTTAAGTAGGAAGAGACGGATAAACAGCAGACACTAAGCAACCAGCCAAGCATATGCTCTGCAAGCAGGCGACACAAGCACCCAGTAGGGTTTTGGGTGGGGGAGGGGACACAGACCCACAGGGATGGGGACATAGGGTTTGCTGTGAGCTGGCTATTGCCTTGTCAGAACTAGAACTAGGGATCCAATCTTTCTCCATGGAGCCTCAGAAAAACGGAGCGCAGCTGTGCTGGCTAGAAAAAGGCGCATTTGCCAGGGTTGGGGGAGGGGTGCTTGGGCGGGCTGCCCGAGGGATCAGTCTCTGGCACAAGAACCAGAGTCCCAGACATGGAAGTCTGAATAGCCAGGTGCCATTTCCAAGACCCCAAAGCAGAGACCGCTACGGCTGAGTGAGATTCAGGACACAGCAGAAAACCACAGCCTGACAAAGCCGGGAAGTCCTTCAGCCCTGCAGGTGCCGGCTTCCCCGGATCCAAGCCCATCTAGGCTGGAACCCTCAGTCTCGGTGATGTCATCCCCTTGAGCTCCTGGCAGGGAAGGGGTGGAGTCAGGCTGGAGCTTTGCAGTGTTTTTAGGCTCCGCCCTCAGACCGGCTCAGCTTCTGGGCCCTGTCTGCCCAGCCCCCTACAGGCCCAGCTTCCTGGCCAGCCTCTGGAAAGCTGGTGCAGCTGCAGAGCAGGAGAGGGGAGGAGGGTCATGCAGAGTCACCCCCTGCAGAAAGCGGGGCTTGCGCAAGGGATACGCTTACCCTCTTCCACGACATCCATGTTCATTCCCATGTTCATTTATGAGAGCTCAGAGCTTCCAAGGCCACCTAGCCAGCTGGTAGGAGCCCAGTTTCTTAGTACCCAGGCCCCACCCCCTTCTACCCCTAAGCACGTCCAGAAATGCTCATCTGCTCTGCAAAGCATCAAGTGTCCACCGGAATTTCTTCTCTGGATACTGCTCCAGGAAGGAGTAACTGAAGGAGATAAGTGCTACCCCAAGTTTGTTAGTGTTGAGCTAAATAAAAGCTCTGAGCTGAGTCTGAGACAATTCTGAGCCCCAAATCCAGACAGCCATCCTGCCAAATGGTTCCTTCACCTCTCACATTGGCCTCAATGTCCTGCCTCCCCTCCTCTGGGGCTGCCCTAGCCCATACCAGGCACTGTGGCTTGGAACATTGAGGGCTCACTCTGGGCTAAGCAAAAATTGGCCTTCCTATGCCCATCTTAGATGTCAAAATGCTATTTGGGGTTGCCACATACCTAGCTGGGAAACGAAGATAAAAGAATCAGCCCTGGCCTGGTCTGTGGTCTGTTCACCACACCACCAGTTCTGGGTTGGGGGGCGGGGGGGCGCTCTAGTTCTAGACACAGCTGGTTGGCACAGCCCCAAGGTCCAGGAGTGGAGAGAAGCTCTCCCAGATATAAGCCCGGGAGCCAGGCCTATGTGTGCCCATGTGCCCAGGGCAGATGCTTGGCTCAGTGCCAGGGATCCTTGGTTCTGTAACCATGATGTGTCTAGAACTGACAAAAGCGAGAATGGGGGGTGAAGAAGGAAGAAAGTCAGGACCAAGAGCAAAATTTCTACTTTGATTCCTTGAGCCCTAGACTGGGAAACTTTGGCAAGACCAGCACTAGGACCAGCTCACACACAAAAAATGCTACCCCCACCTTTGCCAGCTCTTGGACTTCACTTGTGAAACAAACTGCCCTAATAGCCCGCAGTATCATGTACATTACACTTTGAGGCTGCTTTCTTATGTATCAGGTTTGATGCCCATAACATTGCCATCATGGAGATAAAGCAGATGGTATTTTAATCCATTTTATGGATGAGGAAACAGAGGCTGCATTTGAGTATCTATTGAAGTCCTCACAAGGTGTGTGAGGTTATATAAATGAGTTATATATATGATATATGATATGTGTTATATCATATATCTGATGTATGATATATATATAATATATAATGAGTTATATATAAATGAGCAAAATAACTTATTAAGAACCCAGGCTTCTAGACCCCTACTGTACTAATCCTCCCTCCCTCCACTCCAGACACTGCTTCACATACTCAACTCCAAAGGAAGAGACACGGCTAGGGAAAGAAGTTTCCATCTATGGGAGAGCTGCTCAATGAAGGGGTGAAGGAAGGAGAGTGGAGTAATTGTGTTGGAGCAAATTGTCACCTGGCATGTGGGCCTCAGAAAGAGGAGCACGAAGTATGCATGTGGGACACACAGTCCTGTCTCCAGGTATGTGCACACACTGCGGATTTCAAAGGCTGAGTTACGAAAGGGCATATGCACGAGCTTGAGATAATTCATGGTTTTATACATTAGTGTATGTACTGATGACAAATGCATTTACAGGAAGAAAAAAAGAAGAGAAGGATGTATTTATGGGGAGATGTGATCAGGGTCTGCATATATTGCTTCTTCTAAGAAAAACATTATACAGACAGGTTCACAATATGTCTGCGAGCACAAGCCTGGTGTACTGGGTGTGCAAATGTGTCCCAGTGTGTAGGCATGGGTGAGTAAGTGTATGAAGAAAACTAGCACCAACTGGAAAGGAGCATTTCCTGGAGCTGAATCAAGGGCTTCTGTGTTCTCCTTTCCAAGGGATTCTTAGAGGGTCTTCCTCCCTAAGGCAAAAAGGTGAGCTTACCTGAGCCCCCTGTAGTTGCCCCATGAAGACTGTGCTGCTTTGCTGCACCTCAGGCCTCCCCTGCTCTCCCCTCTCAATCCCTCAGAGGGCCTGAGCAGATCAGTTATAGCTAATAACATTTAAATTCTGGCCTGAAGGTGCTGAGGAGGCCCTGGGAGAGAAGAAGGAAAAGGTGGCATGGATTTCAAAGAAGGGACTTGGAGTCAACAGATTTTATCACTTGCTGCCTGAAAGGTCCAGTCTCAGAGTCAGACCCGGAGCCCCCTTTGTGACTTGGCCGAAGCTTAAGGGTCACGGATGACATTAGGAGCTGCCTACTTCCATGCCCAGGGAACAGCACAGACCCACAGCCCATCACATGCCTGGAGCAGACATGCTATCCTTCTCTACTCCTCTCTATCCTCCTCCTAGCAGGTGCCCCAACCAGAGAATGGGAGGGGAAGGGCCTCCTCTGTGCAGGGCACCCCTTCTCTGATATCTGTAATGAGTTCCAATGAGCAGAGAGCCCTTGCGAGATCACACAGGAGCGGTGGGTGCTGGGGGAAGGAGGAGGTGGCCAGCTGCCCAGGAAGCCCCCAATGGTACCACAGAGAAGCCCACTTCCCTTCCATTACTGGATATTTGGGCTGTTCTGAGCTCCCCCACCCCCCAGAACTGCGATTTTATAAGGCTGTAACCTCTACCAGAGCAGGCAGCCTCAGCTTCAATCACCATGAATGGGGTGTTAAATTCTAAATCCCAATAGCAGCCACTGCAGCCCTAGCCCCAGAATTCAGCTGCTAGGAGAAGCAGAGCGATGCAGAAGGAGGAGGTCCTGAGCTCAGGGGATGGCCAGAAGCACAGCTTCACTAGTAGCTGGAGCTTTCCTCGCCAGGGCTCAGGTCCAGCCCCTCTGAGGGCTGCCATACCTTTTCCTCTCAGTAAAGGACACACTGGTGTGGCACTGTGACAGAGTCAGGGCACTTCAGAGCTGGAAGGAACTTCAGCTCTGCTTCAGTGTCCCAGCCCTTTGTCTCTTCACAAACACGACAACAGATACCCCAAAGGAAGGAAGGGACTTGGCCAAGGTCACCAAGCTCATTGGTAGCCACACCAAGATTATCATTTAGGATTTTTGCAAATGGATATTTCTAGTTTGGTGGAATTTAGAATTTTTTCAGAAAGTTAGATAGTCTGAGCTAAGCAGCCAGCTTCCCCTCATCCACACTGGTAGAACACTGTGATTGCAATTCAGCTCCACATCTCCCACTGCAAAATGTAGTACCGGCCCTCAGCATCGGCCACACGGCTGCCTGCCACTCTTAAAAGAAGGGCTCCAAGCCCCAGGTCAGAGTACCAACTTCCTAGACTCATAAGCCCTTCAAATTACAGGCTGATTTTTGAGTGTCTGTGCTCTAGATGTTTTTCTGGAGAGAAGTTCACAACTTTCATGGGTTTATAAAAAGATGCATGATGTGGAACAGGTTGAGAATCATTGTCTTTTTTTTTTTTTTAAAGATTTTATTTATTTATTTGACACAGAGAAGATCACAAGTAGGCAGAGAGGCAGGCAGAGAGAGGGGGTGGGGAAGCAGGCTCCCTGCTGAGCAGAGAACCCGATGCGGGACTCGATCCCAGGACCTGGGGATCATGACCTGAGCCGAAGGCAGAGGCTTAACCCTCTGAGCCACCCAGGCATCCCGAGAATCATTGTCTTAAAGCATCAGGAATCCAGGCTCCAAAGAAGTCAGATCTTAGCAATCAGTTTCTAGATGCTTTAGCAGCATTCACAGACATCAAAGGGTTGAGCTGTGCTTCTCTAGATATAGGACTGCATATATATTTTGTGGTATGAAAGGGCTTCTAAGCTCTAGAATATAAGTTCCTCAAGGGTAAGGTTCTTCTCTATTTGTTCACCTATCTGAGATATCAGCCCGGGTTAGGGCGTGGAGCAAATACAAATTTGATTAATTTATTAATCTGTACAGTACTTCTCTAGAATCCCATATCCAGTGATGCTTGGTCTCCAACAATGACAGCAATTATTTTTTCTTAAGATTTTATTTATTTATTTGACAGAGAAAGAGATCACAAGTAGGCAGAGAGGCAGAAAGAGGGACAGGGGGAAGCAGGCTCCCCACTGAGCAGAGAGCCCAATGTGGGGCTCGATCCCAGGACCCTGAGATCATGACCTGAGCCGAAGGCAGAGGCTTAACCCACTGAGCCACCCAGGCGCTGAGGTAAGAAGTGCAAGAATTCAATGTTTTATAATTCAATGTTGAGTTTCAGGACCTTTTTCACCTGTGTTAAAGTCTGCTCACCTTGGGGAAGTTGAGGCAGTCAACCCAAAGCCCAGATTTACATCTCCTGATGCAGTTTGTGTTGCATTCCACAACTGCCCCAGAACCTTCCCAGAAGCTTACTGCTCCAGTCAGAAAGGGAGAGCTCCTCCAGGCAGGGGCTTGTCTCAGACCCTGGACCTCAGGAGTCTGAGTTCTCCATTATAAAAAGAGAAGAATTCTAAATCTGGCAAGACCCTGGCCTCAGGACACAACTCCAATTCCTCAGCCTCTTGATCTTCTGTGTGATTGTCCTTCCTTGTCCCCTTTTGCAGCTTCTGTAGCTCAGCTGCTAAACCTACTGGGGATTAAGAAGTTGGGGAGGGGAGGGAAGGGGAGAGAGCTCACCCTGGAGATGTGGCTTTCTGAGGAGGGAGGAGGGAGGAGGGGATGGGGTTCTCAGGGCACTCCTGGGCCAGCTTTCCTCCCCTTCCTCAGGCTCACCCCCTGTAGGCTGGACCTCCTTTGGAGAGACATGCTCTGAGAGGTGGTTGTACAGCTGCTACTTCTGTCTGGTCCTAAAAATAGCCTCCTCTCTGCCCAGGCCCAGCTCAGGGCTGGGCCAGAGCTGCACGGAGGGCTCACATTCAGGAAGGGACAGAATGTGGGGTGGGACACAAGTGTCCCCAAGATGGGAAGACAGGAAGAGGGAGGATACCACCTCAGGACCTGCCTCTTGACTCTGGTCTTCTCTGTTGCCCCAGGAAGCTCCCTAGAGAAGGGACAGGCTTTCTCATCCCTGTGTTTCTGAGGGGACAGTGAGGCATAGAAAGGCTAAACCAGCTGACCTCGGTCATACACTAATACCTAACATTTAGGAAGACCTTACCATGTGCCTGTTTTCACTATTTTAAGCACCATTGACATAAAGGACCCTATGATGTAGGTATTGTTAGTATTATTCCCTTTGATAATCAAAGAAATGAAGGCCCAGAGATGTGAACTCACCAAACTTAGGGTCAGAAAGTAGAGGCAGGATTCCACCTCAGGCAACCTTACACACACCCAGGCACAGCCAAGGCTAAGGACCCAGCCCGCCCAGGGCACAAAAGGCTGAGGAAGAAGAAGTGAAGTCCCAGAGTTGCCCCAGAGGAGGGTACCCCAAGTGAGATGGGCATGGTGGCCTAATATCCACCTTCTAATGAGTTCATTATAATCACAGACACATGGCATTCCTAAGTCTGCTGCCCAGCAACTACTTGGTCAGATTGGCTTTGAATTTTTATTTTATTTTATTTTTAAAGATTTTATTTATTTATTTGACACACAGAGAGAGAGATCACAAGTAGGCAGAAAGGCAGACAGAGAGCCTGATGGGAGGGATCAATCCTAGGACCCTGAAATCATGACCTGAGCCAAAGGCAGAAACTTAAACCACTGAGCCACCCAGGTGCCCTTGGCCTTGAATTTTTAGATATATCCTCCCTAGCTATCCCATTTACCTTGCATGCTGCCACTTACCTCATTTTCTGAAAAGGCTCAGGGACATGGTACCCAGCCAGGTCTTGGGGGGTAGGGACCCCAGAGACTCAGTCAGTGGATCATGCTCCTGGGCATAGGCAGGTGGGAGACAGCAAGGAACCTTTCAAGCCTGAGTGAGGTAAATGCCCAAAATCAAGCAGACTTGGGCTTCACAGACAGGGGTGAAGATGGACAGAGGATGGAGGGAAGGAGATAAAGGGGGAAAGCAGGGGGAAAAAAAAAGGAAAAGAAGAAAGGAGGGAGAAAGAAGCAGGGGAGAGGGGAGAGAAAGAAAGTGACCAAAAAGTGGGTTCTCAAGACTAGCTGGCCACACTTTCTAGACTAGAGGAGGCCAAGAGGGGAAGGGCTGGGCCTGTGGAGCATGACAGCAGGGGTACTGGAGAGAAAGCCCTGTGTCAGCAAGAGGGTGGGGAAGGAAAGGACCATGCTGGCCTCAGGATCAGTGGATGCTGTAAATACTGCTTCAGTCCTGTCTCCTCTCCAGTTCCTCTGTTGGACTTGTCTGTTTAAGGCCCAAGCACACACCATCCTCCCACAGAGACACTAACACAATTAACAAAACACATTCATAAATCTTGCATGGCGTCCAGAGCTGTCTCCTCTCTCCCCAGCATGGGGCCAGCTCCGGAGATCCTGTGCAGGGAGCTGCCTGGCTCTCCAGCATCAGAGCCTCCTGAAGAAAGTAGTGTGAACCTTAGTAGGACAGCAAGACCACCTTTTTCCCGTGGGAGCCCCATCATAAGGTGGGGACCGGGAAATACTAAGTCAGAAGAAGCTGGTGGGGAGGTGGATATGAACATGTGTTTGCAGGAGACTGGGGGAGTGGATCATGCCTTCTAAACTCCAAATGAGAGCACTCCCCAGAGGCCCACAGAATCACCCCTTTGGCGGGCATTTTACTGGGGAGGACAAAACAGTGTATGAGACCAAGGGCATCTGCGTGAGGGTATGGGCATGACCTGGCAGTGTGGTTGGGTGTTTATGTTTTGTGGGGTGTGTGTGTGTGTGTGTGTGTGTGTGTGCAGTCAGTCTGGAAGACTGGTGACTCACTAAAAAAGGGAGCTCTCTGAACTGAAGAGCTTATTTTCAGCTATTTTTATCCCCTCTTGTCTCTTGGCCCTTTTTTTCCCCTTGTCTTTTTCAAATGTGGGGGCTGTGAATACTGTGTGTGCCTATGTGAATTTTAGCTTGAGCCAAGAGGTGGGAACCCCCCCCCACCCTGGGGTTAATGCACAGTTGGGCTTTACAGGTGCACAGCAGGAACACACTGAGACACAGAATATCCTATTCTGGTATGTCCATGTACAAGCATATAAGCAAGTGTGTATGAGGCCAGAGAGGTCCCTGGATGTTTCCACACCACCCACCTGAACCTGTGGCCACAGGCACAATCCTAGGCCCCTGTCTTGGGGAGTAGCCCTGACTCCTGTCTTTTCTCTCTTCGCTCAACCACCCTCACCTCCAAAATGTTGACACCTTATCAGGAAGCCCCTCTCTCCTCTGTCAACAGGGAATAAGAAATGAGCTGCTAACTGAGCTTCTATTATGACTCATTCTAGCCCATCCTCCTCACCCACCACTTTGGCCCTGAGACACTGCTCTCCAATCCAGCAGTTGTCCAGCCATCTGGGGCCAGCTCGTGCCTGGGCTGACAGTCCAGGCCTGAGAGATATATTCTCGTATGAGCTCACTCTTCCAGCCCATAAAGAGGAAGAGGAGAGGGAGTTTTCTGAGTGCTCTAGCTCCCAGGAAGACATTCCAATATGTCCTTCCTTCCCTCCACTCTACAAAGGGAGCAGGCAGAGAGAAGACTGCATTCTAGAATGCCCGCAGGTCCCTTGACATAGGGTCTATGTTGAGATGACCGTGTACATGCTCACGTGGTAGTATGACAGTATGCACAGGTGCTGACAGCAACACACACAGCCTATAGCAGATGCTCTCCATATCACTCCACACACGCACAGAGCCCTCATATTACTGCACAACACGCACGGAACCCCACTGCCCACCTTCCCACACGGGCATGCACATTGGCACAGATTCACAGTCAGCACACACATGCACGCACACTCCTGCTGGACCCCATGCACGCTAATGGGAGGATTCCATCATGATGGGCAGCCTGAAGTCCACCATTTCCTTAAGTTTGCAGTGTATGTGTGACTGAAAGGCCCCTGGCCAACAGGGCCCAAATCCAGCCACTTGTGCCTACTTGAGCCATGTACTCTTCTGAAGGCCCAGAGGAAGAAAAGTTTGTCTAGTTTGTCTACCCAAAGGATTAGTAGCTCCTGTGTCCAGTGGGCACTGGGTATCAGCTCTTGAAGGAGCTGGCTATCTACCCATTCACCCACCTCATCCCCATCCACAAGCATTTGGGGTGCGTGTGCTCATGCAAGTCATCATTGCAGAGGAGGACAAACCAGAGTCCTCAGAGTCCGGCAAGGCAGACAGACACCTGTACAATTAGCCTGACAGAATGCGCCACTAAGACTGTGTCTGTGCATGAGCTGCAGGAAGTCGTTACTTCTTCCCGCTGGGACCTGGGGGCCTTTGCAGAGAGGAGGATAGGACTTCTGCCTCTGCCTTGAATGGTGAGTATATTTCACCAGTTTGAGGAGGAGCTTATGCAGGGGAAGCAGAGTATAGACAGTGACTAGGGAAGGGCATGGTGAGTGGTAAAACAGCAGGCTAGACAGTGCAGAAAGAGGGAGAGATCACATCCCGCCAGCAGTAGCTTGGGTTCAAATCCAGCCTTTACTAGTCTGTGGCCCTGGCCTCAAGAAAAGATTTTGAATTATCTCTCTCTCTTCTTACCCCACTAGAAGGAAAAAGTCTTTGCCTTTCTTGAAAGATCTGGTTGGCTTCCAAATGAGTGCCCTCTAGGCATCCATGCAGTAGGGATACTAACAGGGCCTATCCTCCTGTGATGTTCTTAACTTAAATGAGAGAATCCATGGGAAGCTGTTGGCACAGAGCTAAGTAGCTTTGTACTGTTATTAGCCTCTTTTATGGCTGAAACAGTGGTTCTCAATGGGGGCAATTTTGCCCCCCAGAGGACATTTATCAATATTTGGAGACATCTTTGTTGTGAAAACCTGAGAGACAGGGTGGGGTGCCACTGGCATGCAGTTGAGAGAGCCCAGGATACTGCTAAGCATCCTGTAGCACCCTAGAAGGACCCCACAACACAGTATGCAGTCCCAAATGTACATAGTGCAGAGACTAAGTAGTTTGCCTCTCTCCTGAAGACCATGAGGTGATAATGCTTTCTAAGGAGAGATGATGTAATGAAATCTAAGTTCCAGAAAGAAAATCCCATCAAAATGTGACATGCAAATAGATCGTTCAGGACCTGTTGGTCTGCAGAGGGGCCTGAGTGGCAGCGTGACCAGCAAGGGAGCAGCAGGGGACAAACTCAAGGGGTGTAGGAGAAAGGCAAGGATTGGCCAGAGGTGGCTGGAGTGCAGAGGGAGAAACAAGCATGGGTCTGGTCTCGGGGGTGGGGGGTTCGGAGCCAACGGTGATGTTGCCTTTCACCACAGCCTCTGAGGAGGAGGCTGTTTGGCCCTCCAGCATGAAAACACCTCCAACATTCTGGAGGTTAGCCATGTGCCCTCCATGCCATCTGCTCCCACTCCCCCCCACCCCCAGGTGCATTGGACCGCTCTTCAAGAGACCACTCACCACACCTCTCAGGGCCCAGGAAAGGTGGGCATCCTGCTGTGCCCTTTCTCCCTCCTTTTCCTTCCAGCTCCCCTTGAATGGATGGGAATGGAGACCCTGAAAGAAGGAAGGACTGCCCATGGCCCTAAGCAGAAGTGCCACAGAATGAAGATGACCACTCTGGGCTCCTGATGTCCAGCATCTGTCCATCTTTCAAGACACTGCAGCTCCTGTGGCCTGCAGAGGGCATGGGAGAGGGACTCCAGAAGCATGGGCAGACTTCATCAGCACAGAGACTGAGCCTCCTTACCACCCCAAGTCTCCGTGTCCCCTTGAATGAGCCCTAAAGACAAGTTAAAGGAATTGGGGAGAAACCCCAAGCAGTCAATACATCAGCAGGTGAGCATGTGATGTGTCCTGACGTATGCTCAGTGCTGAGAAAGATGGTAGAGCCATTTAGGAAGTCATCCCTCACAAATATTAGAAATCTAATTGGGAGGGCAAGACAAAGAGGCAGAGAATGACCAAAAGACAATTAACAGGACTTGGTAGAGCATAAGGAACTCTGGATAAGGACTAGACCAGAGTTATGTCTGGGCCTTGGGACCTGAAGCAGGGCCCTCAACACCTCAAGAAGCTCCAGCTACCTGATCCGTATAGACCACTTCTAGATGTCTGGCTTAGGGATGGTGGTAGCACTTCTGTTGGGTTGGTTAGTCTTGATTGCCCGAAGCACTGTGTTGAGGCAGCCTTCAGGCTTAGCAAAAGTGTTGTGGTTAATTAGTGCTGCCTAGGTTGAGTGCTAATAGATGTGGTATCAACGGGATGGCCACTGACTACTCCTGAGTAAGAGCAACTGACTGGGATCATTTGTAAGGACTCAACTGGCTCTCAAATTCTCTAATTCTGTGATTTCAATGGTAAATTTCAAGGTACTAGCTGGAAGCACAATAAGTCAGGGGAGGAAGAGCTCTGTGTGGGTTAGAATCATCAGGGAAGGCTTTGGGAAGGAGGCGGAACTTTAGCTAGGCCTTGAAGTGGGGGAGTGTGAGTAGCTGTACAGGAGGTGGGAGGACATTTAGATGCATGAAAATGGGGCTGAACATGGGCTGTGCTTGGTACAGGAAGGAGGAGGCCAGCCTCACTGGAAGGCACTGTCTTCCTTTCAGCAGATAAGATTAGACATGCAAGGCTTGGTCATATAGAAAAACAAGAACTAACATTTATTGAGAGCTTACTATGTGGGAAGCTACAGAACAAAGATGACTTTCCACAAAATATTTCATTCAATCATCACAACGCGCCCACAAGGTAAGTCCTATTATTAGCCTTCTTTTCTAGAAATGGAAACACATTTAGAGACATAACGTGACTTGCTCAGGGTCACACAGCTAGTTGGAGGTAGAGTCAGGTTTTCAGGCCAGGTAATGTGATTCTGATGTTTGCAGGTATAACCTCTCTGCTCTGGCTTCTCCTCTCCTCTTAAAAGTGGGGGCAGTGAGGGAACCCAACCCTGCTTCTCTGAGGTCCAAAGAGAGAGCAGAAACAGCTGCATCTTGAAGAAGGAAGACCTAGGACATTAATCACGTGAACAAACCCATGCCAAGAATGTGGTAGCATGGACACACATCCCAGGAAGCACAAAGAACCATGGTTCTGGGCTCTGGCACTTTCCCCAAGCCCTAAATAATCTACCAAGTGAGGTTCCAGCACTTCAGGTAAAGCAGCAGGTCATGATATTCTGGGGATTTGGGGCTCAGCATGTGAAGGTAGAAATAGATCCAACTTGCTCATACCTCAAGCTCAGGAACAGAAGGCAGCAGCCTTGAATGAAGATTTCATTTCAGAGATCTTAGCTTAGCCCTGCCTTAGCCCAGGGCTACAGCCTCTGGCCATCTCAGGACTGTCCCTGCCTGGCACCTGGTGGTGTGCAGGGGAACTTCTGTCCCTTCTCCCTCTTTTCTTAGCCCTCTCTTGTCCCTTCCTCCCTTTCTGGGTTCAGGGGCAAGCCCAGCCTCCCCAGCTTTGACTCTTAGTTCAGTGGGACCCAGGGAGATACTCCTATGCATCTCCCTGCCTCTAAGCTCCTGAGCAGAGGAAGAGACTCATGTCTTCTCATTTTTTCTTCACCACTAATACCACTTGTTCTTGACCACCCAACAGCCCTATACCATGCAGGCATGGCTCAGAAATTTGGGGGAATCAGTATGAAAGCAGCCCGGGAACTCCCCAGCCTTTCTCACAATCTCTCTCTCTGCACCCTGACCCAGGCTCTCTGTTTCAGCTGAGTAAATTCACTCTCAGGACTCCCTGAAGGCTCTTCCTTCTGGCTTCTCCATCTGGCTTCAGGGCAGCCTCTGGGCTCCACTGACTGAGGAAGGTACAGAACCATAACAATGGAATGGAGGCTCCCACAAACCACCTGCTCAACTCCCACTCTTGTTGTCCAGAATATGCTCATTGACTAAAGACCTAATTTTGTAACTCTCTTTCTAGAACTTTCCTCCTTTCTAGACTACTGGGCCACAGTGCCCATCCTCACTGTCAGGAAATTCATCTTCATTTTCCAGCTTAACTTCTCAACTGTCTCTATTCCTTCTTGTTCTGGGGAGTAGCGTGGTCTGACCCCCCCAAGTGACGCTATTTGTTAGCACTCCACCCCCCAAAAACATAAATCCTGCCTTACCTCTTCTAAAGCATACAGTCCCAGCTCCTTGGGCCTAAGGCACAGAAAGAACAATTTCCTTCCAGCCAGTAAGTGACAAAGAGGAGCAAACCTGAGCTTTCCCTTCATCTACCTTGAAGAAGCTGAGTGGAACTCCCCCCACAGCTCTCCTGAGCCCCCTGAGCTTTGCTCTTTCTTCCCAGTGGACCCAGTGGTCAGGTATCCTCATTCAGGCAAATCTCTAGCAGCCAACTTTTCATCTCTCTTGTTTCCTGCTCTTCTTGTGTATCTCTTTCCACTACATGGGTACACATACATAATCATTTCAGGCCTTCTCTGGAGCTGTCCCCAAAAGAATTCACATTGGCTCCAGTGTGAGAGGCAGGACATGCTGCTGGGTCTCTCTCTGTCTGGAGAGTGAGGCCATAAGGGAGCAGAGGCAGAGCTGCTCTACCAGCAGCACTGGAGAGGAGTCACAGCTCAGAACAGAAGTCAATTCCCTGTCCATCACCTGCTGCTTGGCTCACACACACACACACTGAAGTCCTGGGGTAGTTCATTCCCACCACCCATATCTGATGTGGAACTTACAGGAGAGAATGGAACAGCCCCCAGAAAGCATTGAGGCAAGTCCTTGGAACCCATGAAGACAACCCAAACCTTTTTCCAGTGAGAGTGTATGTTATGGCCTTTAGCCCTCAAAGTGCTACTTCCTAAGGGAAGGACACTTCACCTGGCTGGTGGGTAGGAGAGGTTGGAATAAGTGAGTGCCATTGTGGGAGGCGTAGCAGCCATTCTGACCCCATCATACCCTGTTGTCTGTGGAATGGAGCCCCAGTTACATAATGCTCCAGCTGACTTGGTATAAACTATGACTAAGAAAACTTTCCAAAGACAGTTGGTGGTCCTCCACCCCCCTGCAACTGGTGAGAACTACCCCCACAGAGAGCAGAGCAGAGATTAGGGCTCCTAGCTCCATGGCCCTGACTCATCACACACACAAACACTCCCCAACACTTTTTCCCAAAATGGTTCCCCTCCTACCCGTCCACCCTCCTACCCGGGCTGGGTGACAAAAATGAACGCCCCGGAGATCTTGCCAAGTTCTGGGCCAGGCTGAGCCCAGGGAATATAACATTCTCCATAGAATGAGGAGGCCAGCTCTCCCACAGAAACAAAGTCCATTCAAAGGAAAATCACCACTGACCAACCCTACTATGGTCATGCATTGTTTCCCAAAAACTTGGACTACCTGCCCTCAAAAAAGAGCTCAAAGCCCTGAAATCATAAAATATTAGAACTTAAAGGAAACTTAAAGGTCATGTTTAACTTCTCTCCCTCCCTATTTCCATGCGCCTACACACACATTCATCTATCTATCCACTCATCACATAGTTATTGAATTCTTACTATTTGTACATATGGTGCAAGCAATGGGGTCCTAATAGATGTAGCCTCTTCTCAAGTAGCTTATCATCGAGGGTGAGAGAGGCAGGTGAAAGGGAAGTCACTACAGAATGATAGGTGCCATGACAGGAAGGACACCTGTTTCCAGGGGGGCGGGATGTTCATGGACACTTATTGGGAGAAATCTTACCTAGGTTGAGATATAAAATAGAAGGAAATCCCATTTCATTCAATAGGGGGTCTGTTCAACAGTAATATGGCCAAAGTACAGTGTTAAACATGCTGAATGAAGATGAATTAATTGTAGTATCCACCTACGAATGGAGGATATACATAAAGCTAAAAATTACCAGTAAATAAAGCTAAAAATTACCAGTATGAAGGACCCAAGAAGAGGACACATGGAGCCCTAAGGAGAATTTAAGAAAGGGTGAGGTGAACTATCCCATTGGGTAAATCAGAAAAGCTCTGAGGAAGAAGTGAAATTTGGGTTTATCTTGGGAATGGATAGAATTTAGAAGCACAGTGGTGCCTGGGTGGCTCAGTTGGTTAAGCATCTGCTTCAGCTCAGGTCATGATCCCAGAGTCCTGGGATAAGACCCCGCCCACATCGGGCTCCCTCCTCCCTCTCCCACTCCCCCTGCTTGTGTTTCCTCTCTGGTTGTCTCTCTCTGTGAAATGAATAAATAAATAAAATCTTTAGGAAAAAAAAAAAAAGACTTTAGAAGTACAGATGGGGTGGGGAAGACATTCCAAGCAAAACTAATGGTATTAGCAAAGCTTAAGCACCAGTGATGCTGTTTGGGTGAATGATAAAATACCAGTTTGACTAAAGCTTGTAAGAGGAAGCAATGGTAGATACAGATTAAACATAGGTCAAGGTCTTATAATAAGGGATAATTCTTAAATTTAAAGCTCAGCCCAGAGAGGCTGGGCAATTCAATCAAAGTCACAGTTAGTAGAAAGCATGTCTTCTGGATTCAACTTCAAGACTCCTTCTGCAGGTCCTAGGCATTCAGGTTTCTCCCTTGCCATGACTCAGGCCACTCTCTGCAGGTGGAGCACTGTGGCTGACTCCTCTGTCCCCTTGTAGGTGGGGCTCTTACTGCAGAGCAAGCAGACCCCAGGTTAGTAATCTAGGCTGCTCTTACTCCCAATTTTTTAGATGAATATGTAGATCTTCTTAAAGAAGAGTCACCCTAACAGACTGGGTTAGGGTTTCACTTTGGCCCTTGCCCAGCTCAGTTTGAAACATCTGGAATTCCTATAGTTAGTGTCCTTTCTTCTTGCTCCCCCTAGCACCCGACCTGTGGTATTTAGGGTTAACACTTTTTGCTTTAGGTACAGCCCCAGTTCTATGCTTGAGTCCACATGGGTGTTTATGACTGCATGCTCCCAAAATACTGAGACACTGTACCTAGAATTCCCTTTGAACAGTCAAGCACAACACCAAACAGCTCAGCATCTGAAGCTGGAATTGGCTTTAAAGGGCGGGCTTGGTTGGGGTAAGAAACTGTAATAGTAAGAACCAGCCACAAGGTGGTGCCGAGAGGCTGACGGAAGAGTTTGCCCAGACTGGAAACGGATCTGCGTTCCTGCCTCAGGCGGTGTGGCGGTTCACAGGGGATTCTTCTCTCCTAGGAGGGCCGCACATCAGGGCTGGCAGCAGGACCCAGGAATGTGGGGGAAGACTGACAGGTGCAGTGTTTGCTGTTTGCTCTCCTCTTCCTTTTACAAGACATCTGTGACCAAGAGCAGGACGGGGAGCCCCTGAGGGCCATCGGATTTGGATCCTGCTGTAAGATGGGAGGGGGTGTGGGATGTGTCCATGTCCTTGAGGTTTGAGAGACTGGTTGGCAGGGTCAAAGATGCTTTCTTAGTGTAACAAACTTCTTGGAAATAAAGTCAGTTCCTGGAGGGACACTATGCCCTGGACATTTGCTGCTGCCCCAGAATTGGATGTTTTAAGGTGCTATCCTAGGAGAGTGTCTGGATACTTCTAAGAAGTACAGGAGAGTTTCCTTTCTATTATCCATCCAAAACTCACCTTACACATAAACCATACAAATCAATTATTTCTCTTAGCTCAGTTCATATCTGTGGTTAAACATGCATTTCTATGAATGTCCTTTTCCAGACGTCCCTCAACATCTTTCTGCAAAGTACTGCTGAAACATCTATGCATGCACAGATGCACACATATCCATCTTCCATGCATTCCACACATACCACTCTCACCCTCTCCCCACACCTGCTCACACAAGGATCCCGCATGGACAGTTATGTGCGCATTTCTTCACCCAGAAAGGCAAAAGCACACATACACACCCCCCAAGGTGGTACACAGTGTGATGCAGAGACCAGAATAACAATACGCTTGCAGGGTGAGGGTTAGCACCATTTGGCCTTGCAGTGGGTAGTTTGTTTCCAACTTACACACACTGGTTCGGAGCTCAGCTTGGGAGATGGAGGCGGAGGAGGAGAAACCGAGGAGACCTTATCAAAGAGTCTGACTGCAAGGTCTCCCCAGCTATGAGGACAAAAATTACATAAGGAGAGGGAACTTTTGATTTGGGTTTGTGTGTGTTTTGGGGGGGGGGTGCGGTCAGCGAAGTGTTAGGTAGCTGCCCCGGTCTCAGTAGGAGCCAGGAAGTTTTGCCTCAAACCTTTGAACTTGCCTTTCACAGGTCAAAAAAAGGTATTTACTGATGTAAGAAAGAGAAATTAAGTGTATGGATTTGTGTGTGTGAGGGTGTATGTGTAAAAAAATAGAGAACAAGGTGGGGAGGAGGAAAGGAGAAAGCCAGAGAGGTAGAAGTTAAGGAACTGTGAAACAGTACAGACTGTTAAAAAAGAAAGAACAAGCCCCAAAATGGAGTCATATGCCTTCCCCCACAGCAGCAATCCAAGACATAATTAGTTCCCACCTTTCCTAGGAATGTGACCTTAATAGTCAATCCGAAATTTCCCTATCAGCACTAGTAAAGTCATCTGCTTGATAAAAAACTTTGCTCACAAAAAAGATGTCCTGGCCTGAAATAATCCATTCTTTCCTTTTGCTGGTAACTTCTTTGCCCTACCCTTCTTTCCATGAAAACCTTCCAATTTGTATGACTCCTCAGACCATCTGTCCATTGGCTAGGTGGGATGCTGCTCAATTTATAAATTACTTAATAAAGCCAATGAGATCTTCAAACTTAGATGATTTTTTTTTAAACAAATTTGGTGGCAGTGGTGGGATCTGAAGCAAACATCTGATGGTATTTGGAAACAACCAGATAAACAGGCAGGAATCCCAGAAACCCTTTTGAGTTCATGGTCTTTCCCACCATTTCTAAGGGTCATGGATAAGCTTCTGTCAGTTCTAAGCTCTGTTTTCTTTGCACTGAACTCCCAATCTAACTGGCTTTCTTCCACAGGGAAGGTCAACTTGAGCTGGCTGGCTGACAGTTCTGCCTGAAGCCAAGGCCCTAGCCTTTCAAACTGCAGTTCTCCAGAAGCAAAACCCCAGACCTTAGCTCTGTCTTTGGATTCCACAGTGGGAATTCTGATGCGTTAGTCTGCAATTCCCACGTGTTTGGCATCCTCCCCAGATTCCACATTAGGAATCGCTGGCAACAGCTGCGGTTCTGCATTTGTTTAGAATCAGCCCAAAGTCCCCACTCTTTGGGGCCTGCAGGGTCAGTCCACTCCCCATTCCTCAGATTATTACTGTGACTCCAGGACAATGACAGGCCTAGCTAAAAGAGATGGGATTCTTTATTTCCACAGAATTGAGCATGTCACCTTCCAGCACATGTATTCACTTTATGTATAAGAACTGTATTTCCATAAGTTGGAGATGATCTAGCAAGATGGAATTTTACTTAAAAAAACCCTGGAATTCCAATGGCCATTATGGGAAACACTCTAAATAGATAATGATTGTTGTTTTTAAAGATTTTATTTATTTGACAGAGAGCAGGAGAGGCCAAGCAGGAGGAGTGGCAGAGGGAGAGGGAGAAACAGGCTCCTGGCTGTGCAGGGAGCCCGATGTAGGACTCGATTCTAGGGTCCTGGGATTATGACCTGAGCTGAAGGCAAACACAACCGACTGAACCACCCAAGTGCCCCTAGATACGATCATTTAAAAAGTGCACTTAGAAGCAAGGGCTTTCAAATCAAACAAATAGAATAGGATGCTTATTTTAGTTAGTATGCAGAAACCTTTCAAAATTTCAACATATCTTCATTGGATGATTCATTACGAAAGGCTAATGAAAAATTAAAGAGAAAAATGTACCTAAAACGAAAGCTACAATCCTTTTCTTTAGGGAATTGAAAATAGACGCTTTTGTCTTATAAATCTCTGCCAGGCCAAAGGTGTGGCTCTAGTAGTTCAAAGTTCTCCTGCCCTGCCTGTTTTGCCAATCCCCTAAATTTCACCTATTCCTCTCAAAACGCTTGAAAAGATCAATACATTGGAGATAGGATTGTTCTACATTTAATCTGTGCTTTTGTGATATAAAGTTTCATCCCCATCTCTAGGACCAAAGAGCCATTCTTTGAAATGCAAATTTTAGGGAGAAGTTTCTAATCAGAAGGCTAAATAGAGAGAGGGAGAAGTATTTGGAAATTGGGCCTAAAATGTTCTCTCCACAAATATTAGTAAAAACAAAAGCTAAAAGATCTTCATATCTGTGTGTGTGTGCACATGCACATAGTAAACATAAGATATTTTTTGATTTCCAGATGGTATTGTTAAAATTAATTTGTGAAAAAACTTTATTTAGTTGGTTTGAAGGCAAGAGCTTCTAAGGATGGGCCATTCTAAAACTCTCAGAAGATATAAAATAACTCAAATTTTGAGGCACCTGGATGACTCAGTCAGATAAGCATCCAACTTTTGATTTTGGTGCATGTTATGATCTCAGGGTTGTCAGGTGGAGCCCTGCATCAGGCTCCACACTCAGCAGGAGTCTGCTTGTTCCTCTCCCTCTTCTCCTCCCCCTGCCTCTCTCAAATAAATAAATAAATAAAATCTTAAAAAAATAACCCAAATGTTTTTCAAATTCACATGAGCTGAGATACTCTTTGGCAACTAAAAGCTAGTTTAAGTTTATTGATTTCATTAAAACAGACATCTCTTTGAAGTTCTCAACACTGAATGTAGTGCAAATATAAGACATTAGGGGTCAAAGCCAATGGCCAAGAAAGAATTCTTTTTTTTTTAATTAGTCACCATAAAATACATCATTAGTTTTTGATGTAGTGTTCCTAGATTCATTGTTTATGTACAACACCCAGTGCTCCATGCAATATGTGACCTCCTTAATACCCACCGCCAGGCTCACCTGTCCCCCTACCTCCCCCCCCCTTAAACCCTCAGTTTGTTTCTCAGAGTCCACAGTCACTTACTTGTGGAACATAAGAAATAACATGGAGGACATTAGAAGGAAAGGAAAAGTGAATTGGGGGAAATTGGAGAAGGAGACCAACCAAGAAAGAATTCTTGAGACATCTTCAGTGCAAAAGGTGGTTTTATTAAAGCATAGGGACAGGACCTATGGTCAGAAAGAGCTGCACTGGGGTCATGAGGAGTGGCCCATTATCTACTTTCAAGTTGGGGATGGTTAGGGATAGTGTAAGTATCCCAGGTATTTTGGAAAACAAGGTTTCCAGGAGGCTAGCTACTGTTGGAAAGGTCATTTATTACTATTTAGTAAAAACTCAGTCATGAGACCCTTCAGATGTGTATCCGTGGGTCATATGCTTAAGGGATGATTGCAAACATATACCTTGGAGGGGGGGGGGTAGAAATAAAGGAAGTTTCCAAAGGAATTTTTATATGTTAAAGTAGATTTACAGGGTACTGGAGGTTGGTCTAAGATTGCCTTCCTTTTGCCTTTAGCAAAATATTAACATTGAGGCAGTTGTGTCCCTAGAGGAATGTCACTCTGCCTATTTTAAGGACTTGTCAATGGGCTGTAGGTAGTAAGGAAATTTAATAATTTTCCTTCTGCCTTTGTTTCCCATATCACAGATAAACAACTTTTATTCTACCTGAGTTTACTAGTTAAATTTTACTAGTTAAATGTTATCTCTGTTGCAAAACTGTCAGCAAAAAAATAACTTAGAATGATGGCTGATTTTGTCTAGTGTCTTGTGAAGTTTTCATGGGTAATCGAAACATAACTGTTGGAAGCAAATGACTTAGATGTAAGTGGAATAGAAGTTTATAGATAAATTTTTTACTAACAATTATATTTTATGGTATGTGTACTTAAAAATAGCTTCCTAAATCTCTAGTAACTTGAAACTTTAGAGTTTTGCTACATTATATTACATAGTGGAAATCTGTTGAAGATTTAGATCATTAGTAACTAAGATAAAATACTGAAACATTAATTACTGGACATAAGTTAATTTACTTTGTCTTCCAATTATAGAGGAACTGAGATATTTGGGCCTTTTAAAAAACATGTTTTGTGCCATGCTGAGAAATTTACTATAAGAAAACATATGTTTCTTTTTTTTTTAAGATTTTATTTATTTATTTGCCAGAAAGAGAGATCACAAGTAGGCAGAGAGGCAGGCAGAGAGAGAGAGGAAGGGAAGCAGGCTCCCTGCTGAGCAGAGATCCTGATGTGGGGCTGGATCCCAGGACCCTGGGATCATGACCTGAGCCGAAGGCAGAGGATTAACCCACTGAGCCACCCAGGCTCCCCGAGAAAACATGTGTTTCTAGAAATTATGAATAGTACTTGTAAGTGCATCCAACCACAGAGTGCTAACATAGTTTACAATTGCCTGCCTCTGAGGTTTCACTAGAAATTAAGGTTTCTAAGGGTGGAGAATTCTAATTAATATATGTAATTAATCCTGCTAGAAATTTATTATTTCTCTACATGCAAGGAAAGTAAAACATGTATTTTGGTAAAAGAAGGTATGAGGAATGGAGATGCATTTTTTTGAGGAAAGACAAAATTATAGAAAATTTGTGATAAAGGAATCTTTAGAAAGTAATTTTATGTGTACTCTAAACTAAGATGGGAATGAATAAGTTTTAACATCAAACGTAAGCTGGTGCCATAGTGGAGGTGGGTGAAGGGGATTAAGGGTACACTTCATGATGAGCACAGACCAATATATAGAACTGTTGAATCATTATATTGGATACCTGAAACTAATAGAGAACAGCATATTACTTATACTAGAATTAGAAAAAAGATAACTTTAAAAGGTCATATGAAATATTGGCATCCAAGAGCAGACTGTCAAGAAAGAATTCTTGAGATGTCTTCAGGGCAAAAAAAAAAAAAGGTAGTTTTATTAAAGCATGGGGACAGGACCCGTGGGCTGCAATGGGGTTATGAGGAGAGGCTGGTTATGTACTTTCAAGTTAGGAAGGGGTTAGGGATACCCTAAGTCTCTAAGGAATTTGGAAACAAGGTTTCCAGGACCTTGAAGGGGCTAGCCATTGTCAGGACAAAGTTATTTACCACTGTCCAGTGAAACCTTACTCATGAGACCCTTCAGATGTGTATCGGTGGGATATATGCTTAGAGGATGGTTGCCAATATATACCTTGGGGGTTAGAGATGAAGGAAGTTTCCAAAGGGATTTTTACAGGATTCTGGAGTTCTGGCTAATGTCAAGCTAAGGCTGCCTTTGCCTCTAGCAAAGTATTAACATTGAAGCAGTTGAGTTCCTGGAGGAAGGTCATCCTGCCTGTCTCTAGTATTTGTTAAAGGGCTGTGAGTTATAAGGAAATTTATTTTTTTTCTTTTGCCTTTGTTCTCTACATCAAATGTAATTTAATATTTAAAAAGGTAAGCTGGTGCAAAATTAGAATTCGTTTTTCTCTTTGGGGTTTTGGTCTATTTTTGATAACAGATTGTGAAAGTTTCTTTACCTTATTTAAGTGGTCTGCCTAGATAATAAAGATTCTGTGTTTTATCAAAATAATAGGTTTTTCATTACTTAGAAAAACAGAATTGTCTTAACATGGAAAGAAGTAAGTTCTGTTGGGATGCCTGGGTGGCTCAGTTGGTTAAGCGGCTACCTTCGGGTCAGGTCATGATCCCAGAGTCCTGTGATGGAGTCCCGCATCAGGCTCCTTGCTTAGTGGGGAGCCTGCTTCTCTCCCTGCCTCTGCCTGCCACTCTGCCTACTTGTGTTCTCTCTCTCTCTCTCTGACAAATAAATAAATAAAATCTTGTTTTAAAAAAGAAGTTTTGTTAATAGATAATGATGTATTAAGTTTCATAAAAATCTGTGATTCTGTGTAATGAAGTACTTTAAAACTATATATATATATGTATATATATATATGTGTATATATATAAAAATCAAATTCTAAATAACTTTTTTTGACCCAGAAGAAAGTTTTTCAGTCAAATGCTCTACTCTACCCAGAAGAAAGTTTTGGATTTTTTTTTTAGAGGGCCTCTGGAATATTCCAAAGGGTTTGTTAAACTAATTAGTTTTGCTTGCTATGTTAAATTACATGGGAAGGTTTTTCCCATCAGAAGTAATACTAAGCCTTCTTTATGGTGTATTTGTATAGGTATATACATGTTCTACAAATTATATAAAACTCCTAGAAATTTGATATGTTCTGCCATAATGTTATCACTTATAATTCTAATTATAATCTTAAAATGTTCTGTTTTGTCCATCCTCTGGGGCCATAATAAAAAATGGGCAACAAGGAAATGGTATTACTGCTATTCTCTTACCTTCTAAAATTGCTGTCATCAAAACTGAGGCTCACACTAAAAGGGCAAAGCCTGAGTATCAGGGAAATGCCTCAGCTGCCTTTCATGCAAAAACAGCAGTAACAGAATCTGCAAAGCAGAAACTAAGGCTCAGATGAACAGGCCTATGGTTCTTGGAATTTCCATCTGAGCCACCTCAGGGTTCTAGGGCTCCTGTCACTATCCTGTCATCCTTTAATCCAAGACAGGGTCAGAATGTATAAATCTCTCCCAGCAAAATGTTGCACTAAGGGAGTGAGGGAAAAAAGATTGTGGCACATGTGGATGAAGTCCATTCTACTTCTGCAAAAAACATGACTCCTCATTGTCAGACTTTTTGCCATCCTGATGTCCTTGCAGCATGACTACAGTCTGCTCCTGAATCAGAAAATTATGGTAGGTAAATAGTATCTGTAATTTGGGGTGTGTGGCTGGCTCCATTGGGGGAGCTTGCAACTCTTGATCTTGGTGTTGTGGGTTAGGACACTGCGTTGGGTATAGAGGTTACTTAAAAACAAAATCTTTTTTAAAAAATAGCTGCATGGGGCTCCTGGGGGGCTCAGTCGGTTAAGCGTCTGACTCCCGATTTCAGCTCAGGTGATGATCACAGGGTCATGAGATCAAGCCCCATGTCGGGCTCCCCACACAATGCGGAGTCTACTTGTCCCTCTCCTTCTGCTCCTCCCCCACTAGCTCTCTTGCTCTCTCTTACTTGCTCTTTCTTAAATAAATAAATAAATAATAAAATCTTTAAAGAAAAAGAGCTATAAATTAAACAAACAGTTGGAGCTGTGGTAAACCCAAGACGGCTGCTTGGTTCTTTTTTGACTCCCTGTCAAATCCAATTGTTTGATTTTTCCATTTGTTCGCTCACCTTTGCAATCAAGACAACTGAAATTATGAATTGACATTGGTGGGGATACTTCTACAAAATTGCAAAAACAGTTTACCAGCAGTCTGACCAGTAAGGTCCATTATTTTGGAAAAAGTATTTATGTCCCCAGAGGCCTCAGACCTCCCTCTGGATCCTTTGAACATCTGTAGTGAGATTTCATTCAACTGTCACTTAGTATAGGTTATCAATATGTTCTTGTTATTTTGTGTGTGTGTGTGTGTGTGTGTGTGTGTGTGTTTTCCATGTAGGTAGAAGCTTTCCCCTGCCACAAGACCGATGCTCCCATAGTGACAAAGAAACTGTTAGAAAATGTGTTTCCCACTTAGGGTATACCTACCATGATCTCCAGTGATCAAGACACCAACTTTTTTTTTTTTTAGATCTAGATTTTTTTTTTTTAAGATTTTATTTATTTATTTGACAGAGATCACAAGTAGGCAGAGAGGCAGGCAGAGACGGAGAGAGGCAGAAGCAGGCTCTCCACCGAGCAGAGAGCCCGATTCGTGCCTCAATCCCAGGACCCTGAGATTATGACCTGAGCCAAAGGCAGAGGCTTTAACCCACTGAGCCACCCAGGCGCCCCATAGATCTAGACATTTTTTTTTAATTTTTTTAAATTAACATAAAATGTATTATTAGCCCCAGGGGTACAGGTCTGTGAATCGCCAGGTTTACACACTTCACAGCACTCACCATAGCACATACCCTCCCCAATGTCCATAACCCAACCACCCTCTCCCTACCCCCCCCCCCCCCCCCACCCCCCCCCCCGCAACCCTCAGTTTGTTTTGTGAGATTAAGAGTCTCTTATGGTTTGCAAGACTTTGCTGGATAAATCATACAAGCCTTAATGAAAGCCTTGCAAACTCTGTGTTTATCACTGTCCCTATTACTCTCAACCGTCAGGCAAATTCGAGAGAACTAACAGGATGCTCAAACTTAAAATTTTAAGCCTGTGGCAACTACTGGACTTCCGGGGCTCAACGTGTTGACTCTGGCCTTCCCAACTGTGTACAGTACCCCTCTGGGAAACATAAACTCACTCTACATGAGACAGTCACTGGCAGACCAGTATCTATTTGTATACAACCTTCTGCTGATCACTTGTCTCATGCTAGTCTGGGCAGCTACTGTGAGGCTCTAATATCTGATGCTCAAGCTTGTCATCAACAGGCTAAAGAAGAGTTCCCAGATCCCAATTCAAAGGATCCTATTGGTCACCATCTATAACTGGTGACTGGGTTTTCTGGAAACATTATCAGAGAAGTCAGCCCATAAGCCTCATTGGAAGGAACTTCACCAAGTACCCCTGACTGATATAGGAAAGAATGTTAGGGTTCGAACCCAATGGCCAAGAAAGAATTCTTGAGCTATCTTTACTGCAAAGAGATGATTTTATTAAAGCATGGGGACAGGACCCATGTGTAGCAAGAGCTGCACTGGGGTCATGGAGTGGCCCATTGTATATTTTCAAGTTGTGGGTGGTTAGGAATAGCATAAGTCTCTGAGGAATGTTGGAAGCAAGGTTTCCAGGACCTTGAGGGAGTTACCTATTGTTGGGAAAAGGTCATTTATTACCATCTAATAAACTTTAGTCATGAGACACCTCAGATGTATATTGGTGGGCCATATGCTTGGGGGATGATTGCCAACAAGTATCCTTGGGGGGTTTAGAGATAAAGAAATTTTCTAAAGGAAGTTTTATATGTTAAAGTAGACTTACAGGATCCCTGGATGGGGCGGGGTGGGGGGAGGTGGTCAGGCTAGGATTGTCATCTGCCTTTAGCCAAGTATTAACATTGAGGCAGTTGAGTCCCTAGAGGAATGTCACTCTATTTCAAGAATTTGTCAGTGGGCTGTAGGTAGTAAGGAAATTTAATATTTTTTTTCTGCCTTTGTTTTCCACATCACTGACTACTATCATTGCTGCAAAATTAGAAGGTATTAAACTTTCGGCACACATCTCACAGCTAAAGAAGGCTTTAACTAACAGCTGATTCTGTGCAGACAGACGATGGAGATCTCTGAATCAAACTGAGAAGGAAGAGAAATAGTTGACGTTTCAGTGAAGATGATACATCAAGACTTCATGCTTTAAGCCTAAAGCCCTTTCAGTGAAGATGATACATCAAGACTTCATGCTTTAAGCCTAAAGCCCTTTCTCCTTTCCCTTTTCTTTTTTCTTTTTTTTTTAAATTTTGCTTATTTATTTATTTGAGAGAGAAAGTACAAGCATGAGCAGAGGAAGAGAGGGAAGCAGACTCCCCTCTGAGCAAGGAGCCTGATGTGGGACTTGATCCCAGGACCCTGAGATCATGACCTGAGCTGAAGGCAGGCGCCTAACCGATTGAGCCATCCAGGTGCCCCTTCTTTTCCCTTTTCTTTTCTCTGACGCTGGCTTGGAAAGATAATGCCTTTATTCATATCTCCTAAACCATTGTAAACTCTGGAATTTAGAACAACCTTTTATTTCAGGCTAGAAGAAAATCTAAACATGTCCCTAACTTTACACAAAGCAAATAAGACATTGCATTGATAAAGGCTTCTGAATTTACATTGTCAAGTTAGAAAAGACCTGCCAGGAGTCTTTCATGATTCAGGATTCACTCCTTTGGCAGGTCCCTCCTTCCCTGGCTAGGGATAAATGTAAATGAGGCTTTGGTAAGGAACTTCTCCTTACCAAAGGAGGAACTTCTCCTTCATTCTTTTAAGGCATTGGAGAATCTGCTGCTGAAGCAGTAGTGGCCCAAAAAGTTCCTTAGACTCTGGCCAAAGTTGTTCTGGAGAATAGGGTAGCCCCTGGTTATCTTTTAGCTGAGCAAGTTGGAACCTGTGCTATGGCCATCTGCTTCCCCTCAATCAATACTTCGGAGGAGGTTGAAACTCAATTACATAATACTACTGAGCAAGGCTTTTTGCTTGAAGGAGTAACTCCTCTAACAGGATCTTTCTTTGACTTCTTTGATTTTGTGTGTGTGTGTGGTTTTTTGTTTTGTTTTTTACTTATTTGATTTTGATTGCTGTGGGTTTTGGGGACAATGGCTTCAAAGTACACTCCAAACATTGGGAATTATCCTGCCTATAATCTCCCTGGTGTGCTGTATCTTCTCAAGAGCCTTAAATGCATGTTCACAGCTCCTAACTACCAAGTGGATGAGCTCCTCAAAACTGGAACAATTTGGAGGAGAAGCGAAGAGCATGACTGACTTAAGGATTGTGAGCTGCAGTTGTGATCTGAGAGTATCGCAGGGATTAAGCAAAAACATCCTGACCTGTGAATATCACACAGAAGATCAGTGAAAAACCATGATAACTACAGAGTGGTAGCTGACAGTGGCTCTAGTGCCTTAAATTTTTATCACACCTCTCAGGCTGAGAATCTGATAAAAAAGGGCAATCATTAAGAAAGAAACAAACCCAAAATAGAGCTATTCGCCCTCACAACAGCAAACCAAGACTTAATTACAGTTTCAACTCTCCCAGGAATGTGACCTTTTAACAGTCAATCTGAAATTTCCTGATTAGCACTGGTAAAGTAATCCACACAATAAAACCCTGTCGTTCCCTTCTTCACAAAAAAGATATGCCAGCCTGGAACAAACCTTTCTTTTCTTTTGCTAATAACTTCTTGTCCCACCCTCCTTTCTATAAAAACTTTCTATTTTGTACAAATCCCTGGAGCATCTCCCTCTTTGCTGGATGGGATGCTGCCTGATTTGTGAATTGCTTAATAAAACCAATTAAATATTCAAATTTACTCAGCTGAATTTTTTTTCTTTAAGCTTTTTTATTTTCAGCTGAATTTTTAAAAGAAGGTATAAAATTAAGTCTTTCTACTTTTTTTTTTTTTAAGATTTTATTTATTTATTTGACAGAGAGAGAGATTACAAGTAGGCAGAGAGGCAGTCAGAGAGAGGGGGGAAGCAGGCTCCCTGCCGAGCAGAGAGCCCGATGCGGGGCTCCATCCCTGGATCCTGGGATCATGACCTGAGCCGAAGGCAGAGGCTTAACCCACTGAGCCACCCAGGTGCCCCAAGTCTTTTTACTTTTAAGAGAAAACAGGAGCAAAGGAAGATAAACAAGGAATGTTAACTTAGAAGTGGAAGCGTAGGAATAATAAAAATTAGAGGAAAGGGAATCAATCTAACAAGTGATAGGGGAGAAAAAAGGACAAGGAGAGAGTGGGGCGCCTGGGTGGCTCAGTGGGTTAAAGCCTCTGCCTTCAGCTCAGGTCATGATCCTATGGTCCTGGGATCTAGCCCCACATTGGGCTCTCTGCTCAGCAGGGAGCCTGCTTCCCTTCCTCTCTCTCTGCCTGCCTCTCTGCCTACTTGTGATCTCTGTCTGTCGAATAAATAAATAAAATCTTGAAAAATAAAAAAAGGACAAGGAGAGACCTTGAAGGCAAAGGAAATGAGGGCGGGTGGGAATGGCTCAGCTGGGGTCTGTGAGTTCTGCAGTCCTATGCCCACTGTGCCTATTTGAGCACCAGCCCAGCAGGGCCCCCGGATGGCGGCTGGCTCATCTATAACTCACAAGCACAAGCTCCCCTCAATCCTGATTAACAGGAATTAAGTGACATATGGCTAATCCTCCTTGCCACAGTTAATACTTTTCAGCTCTGCATAGGAAATCAGTCAGCCTTCCTCATTCAGGGAGGAGGAGGCTTCACCCAGCCTAGCATCTCAGGCACTGGCAGGGCCAGCCGTCGATGCTGGCTGCAAGAGAGGCTGTGACACAAGATTAGCCAGTCAGCCAAGAGGAGAAGGGGAGGACAAAGTGGCTGGAAACTTTCTCTACCTCCTTGAAGAGAGTACTAATCCTCTGCATGTGTACCATTTGCTTTCCTTCTTCCTAAATGGTTTTGTGTCTGCTGTTTCACTTAAATAATCACAGAAACCCTGGAAGACAGTAGATACATAATTCCCGTGAAAAAAATTGGGAAAATGAATCCTAGAGAACTGAAAGGAGTTGGACAAGGACTATTCAATAGCCTAGTCTGGGGGAACTTGCTCCCAGTCCAACCTGGATGTGAAAGATGGTGGCTGATTTATTCCATGCACACAAAAAAAGAAAGGAAAAGTGAAAAAAGAAAAGGAGGGAAAAAGAGGAAAGGAGGAATAGGAGAGGACAGGGGAAGGAAAGAAAGGAAGAGGATAAAGATGAATTTCTGACAGTGGCCAGGATAGAGAGGTATATTGTGAGCTCCAAAGGTGTGCCTTGTGATTAAGGATTTGCTCCGTTTTATAATTGAGCTGCGTATCGAATCCTGGATTGATTTCCCATTTCCCACAGCACTTTGAAGCAATGATTCCATTTTGTTCCAGCCTGTACTATCACTATTGCTTTTTCCTATTAAATAGCCTACCTTTTCAACATAACTAGTGTTGAGATTTTTTAGTTTGGGGTTCTAATATTTCACTCTGACATGTGGCGAGAGGTGACTAAACAAAATGACATCTCTTTTTCTCCTGGGAGGTAATGTTTGGGAGGGATTCTTCAAACTAGAGATTTTTGACTTTCATCAATTCTAAAACATTCTCAGCCGTTACCTCTTCAATGACTGCCTTATCCTTGTTATCACTTCATTCCTACACAACTTCATTCTGTTTTGCATATCTCTTAACATCTTTTTCCACATTTTCATGTCTTTACCTCTCTGTGCCTCATCCTTGGTAATTTCCTAAAATCAATCTTTCATTTCACTATTTTTTTTCAGTCAACTATTAATTCAACCACTGAAGTTTTTTCTTCCCTAAATATTTCTCTTTTTTTAGAAATTCTGTGTGGTCCTTTTTCTCACTTGCTTATTCTTTCCTAGTACCCTATTATTTCTCTGTGTTATCTAGTCCATTTTTCTCTCTAAATTTTTTAAGTCTACTTATTTTATTATCTCTTTTGGATTATTTCATTGTCTTAAGATTTGGAGGTGCTTATTCTCCCACTTGTTATGTGCGCTGATTCTACCTATGGCAAGTTATTTCCTCCTGGGGCTTGTAAATTTACTGTTAAAGTCTTCATCAGAGATTATTTTATTCTGTGGGGACACTTTATGTTCTCAGGACATGCTAGGAAGTGTTGTGCATTAACCTCTACTGGTTGGCCCAAAGGTTTCTGCCATGACTAAGGTAACAAAAAAAGAAAAGAACAGAAAAAAGGTTTTACATTAATTTTTGGGCTTGGGGACCCAATGAGATAAAGTTAAATTCACATCCCACACCAGAATGTGACACAAACTTGGAAATTTGAATTTCTCACAGGAAACTGTTTTCTTTCTTTCCTAGAGCCTAGGACAGAAAATGATGGATGGAGATGTTTTTCCTACCCATCTTCCCCTGAGGGAGCAGGATTTCAGTTCTACAGCCCTGCTTTCAATGGGTCCTAGGGTGCTTGCCCTCACACCCATGGGTGTTAAACTGCTACCCCAGTTCTAGGGCTCCCTTCTCCTCCTGCTCACATCACCATGGCTCTGGTTTGCAAACTTACTCTTTTGGTTTTAAATTCCTTCCTTGTTTCTATCACTTGAGAATTTCTTTCTTTACTTCAAGCTCAGTATGCATTTTAATTTTTCTGTTACACTTTATTCAGAATTTCCCTGCATGATGCAGTAAAGCAGTAGATATCCACATTAACTCGTTTCTGTGAGTTACTAGACCCTTAAGGCATAATTATTTTTGCTCCTGTCTCCCCCACTTAACTGTGGGCTCCATGAAGAAAGAAATTATGCCCACATTGTCTCTGGTTCCTAAATTGTAGCAGGCTCAAACACAATATAATGTGTGCTGGATGGATAATTAAATGATGGAAGGTGACTATCAAGATTATACAGTTATGGGTGCCTGGGTGGCTCAGTGGGTTAAAGCCTCTGCCTTCGGCTCAAGTCATGATCTCAGGGTCCTGGGATCGAGTCCCGCATAGGGCTCTCTGCTCAGCAGGGAGCTGCTTCCTCTTCTCTGTCTCTGCCTGCCTCTCTGCTTGTGATCTCTGTGTGTCAAATAAATAAATAAAATCTTTAAAAAAAACCCAAAAAACAAAAACAAAAAACGATTTATACAGTTATTTCTACATCTCCAGGAAGATTTTCTCAATCATTCCAAGTACAAGGATATTCTTTTCTTTCTTTTTTCTTTTTCTTTCCTTTCCTTCCTTCCCTCCCCTACCCCTTTCTCTCTCTCTCTCTTTCTTTCTTTTCTTCCTTCCTTCCTAATCTCTGCACTCAACATGGAACTCAAACTCATGATCCCGAGATCGAAAATCATGTACTCCACTGATTGAGCCAGCTAGGTGTCCCAGCAGAGGGATATTCTTTTATTCTGAAAATCTTTATAGGAGATTCTGTAACATATGTCATTGTGACACTTATGTAAGTATGTTTTTCTTTTTCTTTCTCTTTTTTTAAAGATTTTATTTATTAATTTGACAGAGAGAGAGAGAGAGAGCACAAGCAGGCAGAGAGGCAGGCAGAGGTAAGGGAGAAGCAGGCTTCCTGCTGGGCAAGGAGTCCAAAGTGGAGCTTGATGTGGGACTCAATTCAAGGACCCCAAGATCATGACCTGAGCCAAAGGCAGATGTTTAACTGAGTGAGCCACCCAAGCATCCCTGGATATATATATTTAAAGCTCTATACCTAACCAGTAGAGAATACATTTTTTTAAAGCATGCAGGAAGCATTTAAAACAACTAGCCCTCATTAAGCTGCAAAGTCAGTCTCAAAGAATATGAAGCACTGATTTCACACAAATCTTATTCTCTGGCCATAATGCAATAAAACTAGAAGGCAGTCATGACCACATGGTCCCCATCCCCCAGATATTGAGAAATTAATAAAGCAGACTTCTAAATGATGAATGGTCAAGTAAAAATCATATAGGAAGTTAGAAAATATTTGGAACTGAGTGACAATGAAGACAATATATAGCATACTTTGTAGGATGCAGCTAATGAAGTATTTAGAATGAAATTATAGTCTCAAAGGCATATGTTAGAAAAGAAGGAAAGTTGAAAACTATTAAACTCTAGAAGTCTGTTAACAACTGCAGGGAAAATATGACATTAGAATATGGTGTGATGAAGTGTAAATAATATGAATGCATAGTGTATTATGAGATACACAAGATAATCATCTTGGAGGAACAATGAGGTCAAGAAATTCTCCCATGGGGACGCCTGGGTGGCTCAGTTGGTTAAGCAGCTGCTTTTGGCTCAGGTCATGATCCCAGCGTCCTGGGATCGAGTCCCACATCGGGCTCCTTGCCTGGCAGGGAGCCTGCTTCTCCCTCTGCCTCTGCCTGCCACTCTGCCTATGCTCTCTAACAAATAAATAAATAAAAATCTTAAAAAATAAATAAATCAATTAATTTAAAAAAAAGAAATTCTCCCATGAAGATGCAATGCTTGGAGTGGTTCCTCAAAGACATGATACAGCTAGAAAACCGAGCAAACAGGAGGAGAGGTGATGCAGGCCAAAGGGACCACATGGATAACTCCAGGAGTTCAAGAGAGCATGACAAGTCATAAGAAGTTCAAATGACTCTATGTAACTAGATTCAAGAACATAGATGAGGCTGTAATATGAGATGTTGTCTTGTTGCTCATGACCAAAGGACTTATTTATTTCAGCCATGACTTTTTTAGTTATAGAAGGGATTTTAACTGGATTCTGAAGATAATATGGAGCCACTTAAGAATATTAAGCAGAACACTATGAGCTGCTGTTGGTTTGGTAGGATGCAGGAGTCTTATTGACATTCATTCCACAGATACTTGTTGAGCACTTACCAGTGTTCCAGGCCCTATACTACTCACAATTTTGAAAATAAAGGTCTAGAGACAGAAGATACAGGCAGGTGCCTACAGATCATTTTCACATTCTGAATGAAAACTGATGCAGCTTGCTCTAGGTTGGTGGCAGTGGGGTGGCCATTGCTGTGGGGAGGTGCACAAGGAGGATATTAATGCTTAGTAGAGTTTCCCACCCTTTCCAGCGTCTATCTTGGGCATCTGCTAGTGCTGGGCCTGGACAACACTGGGCAGTACAATTCTAGAGAACAAAGCGTGGCCAGAATACTGCCTGGAAGGAATGACAGGAATAAGGCGAGA
Organism: Taxidea taxus jeffersonii; assembly: GCA_003697995.1. NCBI lineage: Eukaryota > Metazoa > Chordata > Mammalia > Carnivora > Mustelidae > Taxidea > Taxidea taxus. The sequence goes on along the minus strand of ML111209.1, from coordinate 51,023 downwards.
TCTTAGAGTATAAAGGGTGCAGAATATTAGACATTCTCAGGAGATGGTCCTCTGTCCTTTGTAGGATTAGAGTAGCCTCCAAACTGCAATAAATGTCTACTGTGTTATGGAGTATTTTGAGGACTTGATATCATCACAGAGGACCAAACACATCCACTCCTCCTAATTCTAAATTTTGTTGGAATACAATTCCATGGGATTAAAGAAAAACTTCAGAATCCTCTCTAGAGCTCTTATCTACTTGCTTAAAAGACATGGTATTAAATAATCTCTGGGGGGAAAAAGGCTTGGTGTATAATCCTCACCACATTAGAGATCTGAGAAATAGAATCAAATACTCACTATTTCCAGTCCTGGAACAGGCTATCCAGAAACTCTGCAATGGCAAGCAGAAAAAATACCTTTCCACCCTTGGAAAGAAATGAGCAGTACAAGTTACCAGCCCAAACCCTGGGCCAAAGACCATCAGGAAGATCTTGCCTCTTCCCCAAACTGTGCAGTAGGGAATTGACCCTGGAAGGGACTCTGAAAAAAGTGCAAGATTCCCTTCAGGACAAGAGGGAGTCAGCAGAGGCCCTGGTCTCTCTTGGTGCTGCCAAGAAGTAAAATTCAATGGTACAATTTGTATGAAAAGGAAATTACCTCTAATTGGAGGTTGAGATAAAAATATCTCCAATCTGTAAACAAAGTAGTTGGAGCATCCTGAAGGCACACAATTTGAACTGAAGAGCTGCAGATATACTGTCTGCCCCACTGTTAGGAGCTCTCCTACCCCTGCCTCTGAATCTGCTCCTTGGCTGGGCTCCAAGATAGTCCCAATAGCTTGTGTGTCCTTTGTGCTACTGTCCATCTGTGTCTCCAGTCCTGAAGCACGGATGAGGAAAAGTTTCCCATCTTTTCCCCGGGCAGTGGAAATATTCATCAAGACAAGTAGAAAAAAGAGCTCATTTGTTTTATCTCATGACAGGTGTCCTTCCTGAAGGTGGTCTGGGAAGTGTTGTTTGCTGGCTGTCCCTAACATCTTTTCCTTGGTGTCTGAAGGGGGCATTCAGGCAAATCCTGCTTCTCTATTTCCTCAAAGAAGGAACTGAGGCAGACACTTTAACAAAGAACTTGGGATTCACAGTTCTTAGAACCTTCAGTGTCAGAATATAGCAAATCCTGTGTCAGGCCTTGGTTGTGGTCATGAAATTGTCCATTCAGTGTTGGTTGTTGTGTTGCATTTTCAAGGGCACTGGTGAGTAGAGATCCTGGCTAGTGGTGATGGGACACTCCAACTCCTCCCCTAGAAGAGGTGAGAGAGTCTTTCTTTCACCCATGGCATGTGTGATATACTTATTTATACCACACACAAACACACACTAACATACTCTAGCATATGAACACCAGCTTCCTTTTGGTAAAATATGAAGGGACTGCTAAATAGCTTCTTATAAAGTTCTCTCTCTAAGAAGACATTTTAAGCTAAAACTTTGGCATTAATATGACCTTTCTCAACTGAACCACTACAAAGAAGAGGACCACGCAAATAAATTGAATAAAAAATTATTTATTTTATAAATAAAATATATAACTTCCTTATATAGCATGAGCAGCATATCTAGTTAGAGGGGATGGAGGTTTTCCTTCTTACTCTTGCCTTAGATTGGCAGGGGAGGGGTAGAAATCCTCCTATCTAAATGAAATTGAAGAAATACTTTGAAAAGAAGGAGCAGGGCCTGATAGTTGAGAGAAAATGTGAGAGAACAGAGTTGGGAATATTTCAAGGAAGAGGAAACTTGAATGGAGGTGAGATGGAGCAACAATCTTTGATAAACCTTGAAGAGGAATGCTTTCACAGAATAACTCTAGGATCAGAGACTTCCCTTAGTCAATGGATCTCACTTCTTTTTTGGCTTGAGGGTTGACTTCAGGTGATTGTTCAGGTGTATAATGGCATACTTAAGGGACAGAATCTCTTCATGTTACTTTTTAAGAATATAATCACACCAAGAGAACAAACACACATTAATGTAAAACTTCCTCTTTGCTGCTCATTCTCTCTGACCCATATACAGGCTGAAGATCCTTTTCATTATCAAGACTCTCCAGGAATATTGTATCATTTGGCCCAAACTGAGCCAGAATAGTAGGAAAGGGAAGGGACATAGAGCACAAACATCTACTGATCACCTAGTATGTTCCAGACCTTTATTTTACATGATCTTCACAATGACCACTTGTTATCCCTATTTTACAGACAAGGAATCCAATATCTAGGGAAATTAAATAACTTTCCCAAGTTTACAAAAACCAAGAACTTGAATCATTGTTCATCAGATTACAGAGCTTATATTTCCCCTGCTGTAATTGCTCCTTCCAGGACCTCTCCAGTCTGTTCAGGGGTGACTCTCACAGGAAAACCCTACTCTTTGTTACTTGATTTATACTTTGCATTAATATTGAAAAGTCTCGCAAATGCTTCTGTATAACTTTAGCATATGAGTATTTAGTTCCCTGAGTGCTTCTAAGAAATGTATCTCCCCTTAGTAAATCACACATTAGAAATAAACATATTCAGTTGGATGATGTGGTGATAGAAGCATAGACTTCACAACCCCACTCACTGAATGTTTCCAGAACTCTGGTTCCCTTCTGAACAGAGCCAGAGCTCTCCTGGGAACAGTTAAATCATATGGAGAAGCAGATCATTTGACAGCCAAGTACATCCTACCCTGTCCTGGTGCATCACTAGTTAGGCTCCAATCCAGGATGTCTCGACCACCAGCCATGACATGCAGACTCCATCTGTGGAGGAAAATCAACGTTTTACAATGAAGTATCTGCATTTGCTCTAATAGGAACCTCTTTTCCATATAGAACATTCATGGGGACTTTCTCTCTGGTCTTGTTCCAAGTTTGAAAAGATTCCCTAACAGAGAAGACCATTTACTAGAACCATGTCACAGTGCAAACACAGGAAATACAACAGGAGAAAAGAGGCACTAGTTTTTGAAAACTACTCTGTCCACAGTAGGAAACTTCATATTTCTCAGGTAACCAAAATTGTTCCTTCATTTAGGCAAATATGCCTACCTCTATATTTGGGAACCAAAGGGAATGATAAAGAAAAGAGAAAGCAAAAGGAAAAAAGTCAGTGGGCCTTAGAAGAATTTTCCCCTTTAAATTCCTGTATGTTGTGTTTGATGAAGGGAGAAAGGCTGCCACTATAATATAATTTTCACATAGTTTTACTTGTGACTGGAATATAGTGAACTGGGACAGAAAGAAGGGTTAAGAAAGGAAAGATAAAATCATAATAAATTGTTGAGTTATTTTAAATATTTTATTCTGTCTTTATGAGATTTTGAGAATGTAATTACTTCACAATTGCTAAGTTTTGAGCAATTATAAAAATTTATAAAGAAGATCATAAAGTGATGGCAGTTGAAGCATATTTTGGCAACGACTTCAATCTATTTCATGTTTCCTGGCATTCATAATTTGGTATATATAGAAACTACAACACACACTCACTGTTCTACTTTGCAAAAAATAAAAATGCTAAAAAATATGTAGGGTGACTGTATGAAAAATGAAGTCCTTAAACATTAAAAAAATTAGTTGTTGGAAACTCTGGCATATTTTACTAATAACTATATTCAGAAACCTGTTTTTACTCTATTGTTTTCTGGAGCATTAGGGGTGTATTTTCTTTTTTAAAAATTTTTAAAATTCTATTTATTTATTTGACAGACAGAGGGAGAGATCACAAGTAGGCAGAGAGGCAGGCAGAAGGGGAGGGGGAAGCAGGCTCCCCGCGGAGCAGAGCAGGGCTCGACCCCAGGACTCCGGGGTCATGACCCTAGCCAAAGGCAGAGGCTTTAACCTCCTGAGCCACCCAGGCACCACAGGGGTGTATTTTCCATATTAGATATAATACAAGCTATTTCAAGAATTTTCCACAGTATTGACACACAAAACTTCCTGCATCCTTAGGACCAGTTTCCAGTCCATTTCATCCTTCATCTTATCTGGTTGTCCTCATAAGATTCTGCTCCATTTTCTACCCTAGCCTTACCATTTTCCAATATACAAAAATCAGAGCAAAGAATTATCCTGCTTTTCTGAATAGAGGAAACTATTCTCATGTTTTTTGATCTACCACAGAAACTATGGATTATGTTTATTTTAGGAAGACATCAGTTGTATGTATACCTAATATATATCTTGCTTTATGGGGTGGTTTTTTTTTTTTGGGTTTGTTTGTTTTGTTTTTGTTTTTGTTTTGGTCTTGCTTACGTTTTAAATAGATTTCAGTGTTTTTTCCTTCCATTACATTTGGAATCAGGGTTTCAAAAGAGGTTCAGGCAATAATGCTTCAAAGACAATTAGATTGTATCCTTATTTGTGAGAAAACGCTTCGTTTCCAAGTTTTAATTGAGTGTTTCTTCTCTGTAGTGCCGGATTCATTTTATAGCTATGGAAAATTTACCCTGCCGCATTCTCTAAAAAGCTTCTTTACCTCCTCCCATCAGATTCTTTGAATGAGACCGCATGGGCGCAGGTCCAGAGCATCTCTGCATCCATAGCAACCATATTTCAGCTTCGTTTGTCACCATGGTGACGGCTGTGCGGGGCCAGGAGGTCGCTATGGTAACTAGGGGCGGGTAGCAGGGGCCCCGGCAGGCAGGGCGCATGCGCACGGGGAAGCCTAACTGCGCCGCGAGCCTGCGGCCCCTCAGCTCCTCTCGTCATGGCGCTGAGGCGGCGGCCGACGGTCCGGCTCTGCGCCCGGCTGCCCGACTTCTTCCTACTGCTGCTTTTCAAGAGTGAGTGTGCGTGTTTCTGCCCCTGGGAGGGGAGGATCTGGGGCGGATGGGAGTTGAGCGAGCCCGGATCGGCTGGAGTCGGTCCAGGCGGGAATAGCGGTCCCGGCTCCGGGAAGGCGGGGGACTCGGCCGGAGGAGCGGCGCGCACCCGGGTCCCGGCGGAAAGGGGTGGATGCGGGCCCTCCGGGCGGGGTCCCAGGCGGGTGGGCGCGGGGCTGCGAAGGGCCCTTGCGAGGCTCGGGTAGCTGGCTCCGGGCAGTGGGCCGGTCCCCAGGCGGAGGGCACAGCTCTCTGGAAAGGGGGTGGCAGCTTAGGCGTGGGCTCGGAACTTAGGAGAAGACACTGCGGAGCGAGCGCCTTGCCCAGAAGTGGATAGTGAGGGGCCTCCCGAAGTCCCAGCGAGGCACAGCTCCGAGGCCTGTCTGTCTTCTTGGTCATAGACTTCTGGGGATCTGCTGTTCATTTCTCTCTTGCTGTAAACAAAGGAACTGATTGGGCAAACCCAGCTTTACTTCGGGGGAAATAAAATGGCACAGATCTCAACCACTTATCCCTTTTGTCTCCAGCCTGGCCTAGGAGACCCCTCAGACCCTTAACCTGAAATAGCATCTGGGCTGCTTTGATGAGGTCACACTGATAAACTTGGGAGTCTTGGCTTTTCCACTGTCCGGAATTTTCTTAGATTTGTGTGTCCCAGGACAGTTGGACAGAATGAAGTAGATTGTATTTCGTGGAAATGAACTGTATACTGGGCATTTCGAAATCTTTATCTCATTTAGTGCTTACAAGAACTGTGTGAGGTGGATTTTATTAACCCATTTTCAGGTAAGAGAACTACGACCCAAGTGAAATCTCCTTTGCAAGACAGTGTTCTGAGTGAGTCATAAACTCACGTTTCCATAAAGCGCTACCACACTTCTGTGGTGGGCATCCGCAGGCAACCAGATCCGCAGAACTATCTGCAGGTCTTTTCAGTTCTTAGGTCATTTTATTGTTTGAGTTTCTGTTGTCATCCCATGATGTTTTCCAAAATATACAAATTAAAGTACGAAGTGACTGGGAGTGGGGGTGGACAGACTAGGAAGACAAAGCACTCCTGTGTTTGATGCTCATTCTTGGGGAATGTTCATAATGGTGGTAGATAAAAGAGAGGGTCCCAGGAGCTGTGTAAACAAGATTCTATGATGAGGGAACAGTTTCAAGGTATAGATGTTGTCCGTATACTTTGCCTAAAAGTGATTTCCAAAAACATGTGGTTGGGAGATATAAATGATCAAAGGCTAGGCAGGGGACAAGGGTGTCAGGAATGTCCAGCTCCCGGCTTTGCTGGTCACACTGACACTGTCCTATTCACAGACTGGAACAACTCCCTATTGTTGAAAAGTTCTGTTCACATGAAAGTTTGCAGTTTTTATTGCAGGCACATTTGGCAATTTAGTTTAGGAATGAATTTCAACTTGGTGACTTGCTAATAAAACTAGAAGATGCTAAGGACCTCACATATCCTTAACTTTATCTTGCTCTCCGGGAGGTGCAGGTTTTGTGACTTAATTGATATCAAGGGCTGGGATTTACCGGCAGAACATAGGAGGAAGAGTAAGATTTTGCAAAGTAAGGCTAATGACAATCACTTTGAGGGGATACTGCGCTCTCTCTCTCTCTCTCTCTTTTTTTTTTTTTAGTACAGAGCTGTTTTTCCTGTTATTTTGTATGTACTGTAAACATACTGTGATACCTTGAAACTATTCTTTCACAGGTCATGACAGCTGTGTCTTTTTTATTTTTATGGTTATTCTTCTCAATTACTATTATTTTTCAGCATTGTCATTTGAAAAAAATTTGTTCCTGATATATTTTTTATTAGCCTTTGCCAGGCTCTGTTATAACAGTTTAATATGTATTCACTTGATGTTGGTAACAACTCTCAGAGATTTTTACTATTATTTTGCCCATTTTGTGGATGAAGAAACAAGTAGAGAGAGATTCAGTAATTTGCTCGGGGTGATAAGCCCATGCGTTTTAAATTTAGAAATCTTGAACTATTTTTGTTAATCTAATTTCTGGTTACTTGTATTGCATTTGACAGTGGATTTCTTGTTATGCACTAGTTTAACAATTTATCAAATGTTCAAAGCTATGTGGTTTGTATATATAAAATATTCTTTTGTTGTATTAGTGACAGGTGCAATTCAACCTTACAAATGTTACACCACATGTCTTTTTTTGAATGATTATATAGTAATTACTTTTTTGTTTCCAAATATTTTGACATCCTAGAGAGAAGGGCTTCATTTAGAATTAAAACAATAATAATTTGTATTCTTGGGATTAGACAACTTGTGTGCTGAAGTTTAGCACAATCTGAAAATTGAAACTTCCAGGAAAACTTTTGAAAAATATTCTGAAACATTTTTCAGAATGACTTATTTTATATTGTTTTAATTCTTTTTAAATTATTTGGCAGATATAATTACTATCAGACTTGCGTGTGTGTGTTCAGAAAAACAAAGAACACCTGCCCTGTAGCATGCAGTTTCTCAAATCAGCTGTTCATTCCCAAATGACTTGTTGATAGGCATTTCTTCTTGAGTGCTTCAGGCTGCTGAGACTGAATGGATAGGTATTAGAGATACTTAATCATAAGTAATTGCAGTATTATTCCAGATAAAATTATCCTACACCCAGCCCCTAAGGTCTATATAACTTGCTCTTAAGGAAGCCCAGCAGGCTTAAAACAGTTTCTTTGAAAGAAACCAGATTTGTAATTAAGCACACTTTCTGACATGGACATATAATGTAACTGAAGGAGAGATGGATTTAGTATATCCAGCTAGCAGCTGTTAGAGATGTGATATTAGCAGATCACTTCTCCGTAAATTCTTTGAATTTTTTCAAAGCACAAGTGGGGTAAAAGAAAAGAAAATATGTGTCTGAATGAAGTTAGGATGTTGAATAAGACACTATACATGAAGCTGGATTTTCTTTTTTAAGTTAGGTTTAGAATCAGGTTGTGTGAGTGTGATGGTGTTAGGGTGGAATACAGATTTAACCATATATCCAAATAGCTTCACTGGAGTATAAAGAGATCCTGAAAGAAAGTTTTGGTAAGCACATTCTTTTACATCTAGTTTAGCAAGGATAGTATCCACTATGGTACTGTATGTGGAGATCTAAAGTCTTAATTTGCTGCCTCTTTGCCACTTGTTGTGAAATACAGAAAGCTTCCTGAGAATTAGCCTTTGTTTCTGATTTAAAGGAATGCTGTAGTATTTTGTGTTGGTGTATTTTCTTTGTTTTCAGGTAGTATCTATTATGTGTTATATATTATATTTCCCATGAATAGTTGGTGTGTATTCAACAGGGGTTTCAATGTTGATTGTGTAGAAACCTCAAACTGTTTAATACATTAAGACTATAATACAAACATTTTTTTCTTATATTTGATTTTCACAGAATCCCAAAGCTTCTGTGGTTCAGCCTTCTCTCTGTAAACTATTGCCAGAGTCATGTTCTGCTATATTCATGCTGCTTCTCTGCGTAACCTAACCTCAGCTCACAGTGACCTTTCCTATTTCCATATAAGCATAGCTCTTAGTTTGTAGTTCAGTTTAGTACAACAGTCAATTACTGAGTATTTGTTATATGCATTTATTGAACACCACCTTTGTGCCAGCTGGGCAACTCCTAGAGGACTGTTTTCTTTGTCTTGGGTGAGAGGAACACCAGGTCAAATTGACTTCCTTGGAAAATAGACTCTGAAAGATGTTTCCTGAAGTAAGCTGTCAGCTCATGTACCCTTATCACTTCTTCCAGCCCACCATGAACTTCCTTGTTTGATGTCTTTTTCTAAGGAAAAATACATAATGTCTTTAGAATGAGGTGCAGCTGTCTGGAGGGTTACAAAGAATGCACAAATCCTAAGACAGCTGCCTTTTTTGGGGGGGACATGTTTTTGCTCTAAAGTAGCTCTGTCAGGGTGCTAGAACTTAACCAGTCAATCCATATTTATTTGTCAGTCTTGGTTTTCATGGCTGTAAAGCTTTCCATGAACAAAACAGGGAAATCTAAGAAGAATACTTCTCTAGATGAAAAGAAACATACAGTTTAGAGAGTGAACAGAGGTCTACGGCCATATCACCCTGAACGCGCCCGATCTCGTCTGATCTCGGAAGCTAAGCGGGGTTGGGCCTGGTTAGTACTTGGATGGGAGAGTGAACAGAGTAGCATCTTGGGAAATTTTTTATTTTATTTTTAAAAATATTTTATTTATTTATTTGACACAGAGAGAGAGAGAGAGAGATCACAAGTAGGCAGAGAGGCAGGCAGAGGGGGAGTGGGAAGCAGGCTCCCCGCTAAGCAGAGAGCCTCATGCGGGGCTCAATCCCAGGACCCTGAGATCATGACCTGAGCTGAAGGCAGAGGCTTAACCCACTGAGCCACCCAGGTGCCCCTTCAATTCACTTTTATGTGTATCTAAAAATATATTTATTTTGTTCTTGAAATCTAGATTTGCTTGATGTGGATTTGCTTGGTTAACAGTTATTTTGTCTTAGAGCCTGGAATATGTAACACAGCTGCTTTCTGGTTTCTGTTATTATTATTGTGAAGTCTACAGTTAGTCATATCCTTAGCCTTCTCTATGTTGGCCATCTTCTGTCCAGCTACTTTAAAGATCTTTTCTTTGTCTTTGGTATTCTGAAATGTTACTACAATGTGTCTAGGATGTGTTTCCTTTTGTTTTCATTGTTAATTTGTTATACTTTGTGTGTCTATGACTTTATATCTTTCCTGAGAATTCTCAGGTATTACCTGTTCAAATACTGTCTATCATCTGGTTCCTTAATTGTTTCCTTCTGAGACTCCTATTTGATACGTATTCAGTCATTCTTTCTTCTAAGACTGTTAAACTTTCCGTCATAATTTCATATTCTTTTCTCTGTGCTATTCTGGGTTATTTACTTAGCTTTGCTTTATAGCTCTTTCTTTTTTCAGCTGTGTCTAATTTATTAGTTAATCAGTACATAAAGGTTGTTTCCCCCCACACACCCCCCATTATATTGCTCATTTCTGAAATTTTACTTGGTTCTTTTTATGATTTGATCTCTTTTCCTTGCTCATTTTTTAAAAAGTCCTTTAAAAAATATTTCATGCATCATTGTTTTATGTTCTTTATCTGATACTTCAAACATCTGGCATTCTTGGTTATCTAAATCTAATGTTTGTTGTTTCTCATGACTCTTATGGTGATTTGTTTGTTTTTTTTTACTTATAAGCTGATATTTGACTGATTGTAATTAGTTCAGGGTCTGACCTGAAGATGCTTTTTGTGAGAGTATGCTTTCACCAGCCAGTGGCCACCTGGGATGGTGTTACTCCTTTGAGAGTCCCTGGGATTATTGGAAGATCTCAGGCTCAGTTTCTCTGCCTTCCTGCAGACTCAGGGGCACAGTCTCCCCACTGAAGTGTTAAAAATGAACATTTGCTCTCAGAGTCACATCCCTATCCATCTTTCTGGTTTCAGCCCATATAATTTTATTTGCCCCTTAAAGATCTCCCCACTTTGTGGGAGCCCAGAGATGTATTAAAAACTATGGTTTACAGGGGTGCCTGGATGACTTAGTTGGTTAAGTGTCTGCCTTCGGCTCAGGTCATGATCTCAGGGTCCTGGATTTGAACCCTGCATTGGGCTCTCTGTTTAGTGGAGAGTCTGTTTTTCCCTCTTCCTCTGCCTACTGCCCCCCTGCTTGTGTTCTCTCTCTCCCTCCTTATCTCTATCAAATAAATTAAATCTTAAACAAAACAAAACAAAACAAAGAACAAACAAAAAAACCCCTATAGTTTACATAGGACCTTGTTGCTATGAAAAGGCCCTTTGGAGTATCTAATCCACTATACTGCTGGAAAAAGGAACCTCAGCTTTTACTTAACCTGTTTCCCCTTTTAATTAATTTTAAGGGTCACATGTCTTTCTTTAGTTTTTTATTTTCTTAAAAGATTTATTTGTTAGAGAGAGAGAGCATACACACTTGCATGAATGGGAGGGGTAGAGGAAGAGGGAGAGAGAATCTCAAGCAGACTCCACACTGAGCATGGAGCCTGATGCAGGGCTCTATCTCACGGCCCTGAGGTCATGACCTGAGCCAAAACCAAGAGTCAGATGCTTAACCATCTGCACCATCCAGGCACCCCCACATACCTTTCTTTAAATGTTCATACTGTGAAGGTAATTTTTTTTTCAGTTTCAAATATAAAATAAAAGTATTGTTTTTGCAGAGCACATATACCCCCAGACAGGTTGTGATATACTTGAAGGGAGGGATTTTATGATTCTTGCTAAGCATCACTGCTTTAAGAATGGGAATATATATATATATGACATTTATTTATTTATTTTAAAGAGTGAGAGAATGTGTGTAAATGAGGGGAGAGGAAGAGGAAGAGAATTTTTAAGCAGACTCCCTGTTGAGAGTGGAGCCTGGTGTCAGGCTTGATCCCACTACTCATGAGATCATGACCTGAGCTGAACCAAAAGTGGGACACTTAACCAGCTGAGTCACCAGGCACCCCTGGGGTCTGTTATTTTAAAGATATACAGAAATTGTACAACTATAATCTCTGTCCTTAGATTCTCTGAGAAGCAACCATCTATCATTTAAGATACAGCAACTTAAAATTTGGAGAATTGCAGCTGTTCTGCACTAAACAGGCAACTGGTGAAGGTGAAGACATTCAGAGGCAAAATATAAAAGTAAACTTGAGCTTTATAGCTGAAATCTGAATCTGAGATTCACATTCCTACAGAATAAAATGTTGGTTCTCTGAAAGGCTCAGCCCATGTACTGTGAGGAAGAAAACCACCCACCGCATCTTGGGAAGGCTCCATTGTTTGTAGCCTTTCAGATACTTTTCTGGGTGAAGGAAGGAGCACAGCATCGTGGGTGTCAGGCATTCTGGATTCATTTCCCAGCATTGCATGTGATTCATTTTTGGACCTTGCGGAGATAATACTGGTTTTAATCCAAATCACTTGAAAGTAATTTAAACACCATCCCTTTCACACTACCAGCAAAACATCCACATTTCATTCCCCTTATTAGATGACTCACTTTAGCTATATAAGTTTCACATCCAAAGAAGTGATTTTATGGGAATTTAAGAGAATTTTTAACTGATTAGTTGAATTAGTTTATTTTTTAATTGAAAGTACGTTAGAAGGTTTTGAAAACCTAGTTTTTAGAAACCTCTTTCTCTTCTGAAAGTTTAGAAGTGTATTAAGGCCAGGTGAACTTTGTTTGATCTCTAAGAGTTTGGGAGCATTCATATTTCAGAGCCTCAGGTTTTTTTTTTTTTTTTTTTAAGACTGCTACAGCCTTACTACATCTAATGTTTTAAGAGTTTCTGTGTTTGTTTACCCCGAATAAAAACTGAGAACTATTTGGTTGGGTTGCTGTTCTTAATTCAGTATGATTTCTTTGTATCAGATATGAAGTTTCACTCTGACCATAAGTCTACTGGTAATAAAGAACAGGTTTAGAACTTCAGTTGTGAATCTTTAGAGCACTGGTTCGGTAGGAACAAATATTGAAGAATCTTTAATTTACCAGGCAATTGTTTCATACCATTAGGGTACATTGATAAAGTACCTTATGTTCTGAACACTTTATAGGAACTAATGAAAGCTGTAGACAGACTCTTTCCTCCAAAGAGTATTTTAAGTAATATATAAATCTTTTATGTACTATTTTTGGGGGGTTTGCAGCCCCCAGAAGATTATCCATGCACCTTAAGTTGAGAAGCCTGCTCTAAGGCTCAGGATGGGGGACAAATCCTTAGAATGAATGTTTTTTTGAAATAGATGCTGACTGCAAGTAGAGTTCAGGAGGATTACAAAAATATTATTTTATTCTTGTTATTTCTTCTTTCCTTTAATTCTGTTATAGCCTAATTTTTCTGTTAGACTATGTATGGGTAATGACTGTTAGTGTCAAACATCTAGTTATGGGCACCTAGGTGGCTCAGTTAAGCATCTGCTTTTGGCTCAGGTCGTGATCCCAGAGTCCTGCCATTGAGTCCCACACTGGGCTCCCTGCTCAGCAGGGAATCTGCTTCTCCCTCTTCCTCTGTGCCTCCCCCACTTGTGCTCACTCACTTACTTTCTCAAATAATAAAATCTTAAAAAAAAAACCATCTGGTCATATTCTTTATATATTTTCAATTTAAATTACTCTGTAGATAAGTCAGAGATGAAGACTGATATAAATGGAAAATAAAGTATACATGTAACTTTCAAAATGCTTAATTCTATAATTTTCACAGTGTTTTATCATGTTAGTACAACTTTAGGAGGTGTGCAGGGTTAAGCCAATGAAAAACAGAATGAAATGTTGAGATGAAATTATTGCTGGAATTCCTCTTCCATCTACCTCTGGTGTCTGTTTATAGCAGCTCTCTGTGTCTGTCTTCTTCCCTGGCTCACTCTCTTTCTCTTTGTTAGGCATTAGTGATGAGAGAAGAGTCCCGAAGACATTTAGTAACATTGGATTAGGAATTTGGACTTCATTGAAGCCAGAACAAATATTTTCTCCTAGTACCCTGTGGCTAATATCCCACATGCTGTTTGCAAATTACTGCAAACTATTCCTTCTCAGAGTGAGTTCAGGGTCAGGTAACTTTTTTGAGAAGGAGTGTGTTTTTGTGTTTTGTTCTCTCCAACTCACAGATTTTACTTTCTGTTCTCTCTTGTCAAGTACATTTTCTACATGTAGGATAAATAAAACCTGTTAAAACCTTGTTGCTTTTGCTCTTTTATGTGAGCAGTCCTTTTAGCTCATATTTTTTTAAAGTTACTTTTAATGAAACCTCGAGGAAGAAAGTTTAATTGGAATTTAGAGGCTCCAGTTTTAAGCCTCATAACTTACCTATAGACCGAAGATAATGTGATGTGCTTGGTTGTAAAACCTTAGCTTCCTTTGGAAATCACTGCTCTCCCTTCAAGAGGAAAACACTAGACTTGGATTTCCTGATGACAGAGGTGAAGTAGTTCTTTGAATGTCCACATCCACCTTTTCCATTGAGGAGTTGGATTCTAGAGAAATTTTCGTAAGACTTACTTTATTCCCTTTTTACTGGGAATCATGATTTGGAGCATGGTCTTTGGCTTCGTAGAATTGTTTTATCATTGTCTTCTGAGTAACCCTTGTTTTTTCCATTTCTATTTTCTTATCATGGCCAATTTACCCCCAGATATAGAGCATACTCTGTTTTCTTCATTGCTATTCACTCCCTAGTATCCAGCTTAGTGTACTTCTCTATAAAGTCTTGTTTAGAGCTCTAACCTGTAGTGATCTCGTCCTCTTCTGAATTCCTATTTATTAGGAAGAGCACAAACTAGACCAAGATTTGGATCTCAACTCTGCTATATTACTTGCCAGTAATTTCCTGTTCTATAAAAGAGTAGTGATAGGGACGCCTGGGTGGCTCAGTTGGTTAAGCGGCTGCCTTCAGCTCAGGTCATGATCCCAGTGTCCTGGGATCGAGTCCCACGTCGGGCTCCTTGCTTGGCAGGGAGCCTGCTTCTCCCTCTGCCTGCCTCTCTGTCTGCCTGTGGTCGCTCGCCCGCTCTGACAAATAAATAACAACAACAACAAAAAAAAAGAGTAGTGATAATGTGTAAATTTGTAGGATTGTCTTGCAAACCAGTGACTATATATAAAGCTCCTATCAGAGTATCTAAATGGTAACAAATATAATACTAATTAAGGTAGTAAAACTAATATTAATTATATAATTCATAAAAGTGCTCTGCAGAGGGCCTCATAATAATAAGCTCATAGTTTTTTGTTTGGGTTTTTTTTTTTTTTTGGTCAATAAGTAGTAAAGATTTACTTTATTATTAACTATCGTTGCTACTACTTCTATTACTACTTCTCACCTTACTATATAATTCATTTGATCCTTAATTATTGGGAGGCAAATTTAAAGTGAAGTTTATCAGGCTTGGGCTTTTGGACTCCTCACTTACAGAGGGATCCCTTTCAAGGCCCTGGATTTCATACTAGCAATGTATGCTAGTAAATTAGATTTGTATAAGTTAGATGCCTTAGCCATAATCAGTTAAGACTGTTCCCTTCTTCTACTCTGCCTTCCCCTCTGTCATACTCTTCCTCATGTTGAGTACTGCCGTAATGGTCATAGGCATTTTTCCCAGATAACAGGAGTTGAGTTGAGTTGAGAACACATTCAGTTCTGGTTTTAGTGGAATTGTTTATGTGGTCCACAGTCACTGTTATGTATAGTTGTTATTGCTAACCATCTCATTGTAGGCATGGTTTCCAGGAATATTCTACCATATTGTTTGACTTACTAGGATTGTGATAAGAAGTTGTAGAGCCCACTGAGAATGCCAATTCTAAGTCTTCATAATGCTGCTGTAGTGAGTATGTGGTTGAAAAAAGCAGGTAATGAGTTTTTTCATGTCAAAGAGTATTTAAGATTTGTCACTGTAAAAGAAAACCTGAAATATCCTGAAGTCTTAAAGCTTAAATGTGAAAGAAACTATATTGTATGTATTTATTTATTTTTAAACAGAGAGGGGCACCTGGGTGGCTCATTTGGTTAGATGTCTGCCTTTGGCTCAGGTCTTGATCCCAGTGTCCTGGAATTGAACCGGGCTCCTTGCTGTTAGGCTCCTGCTTAAGTGGGGAGCTTGCTTCTCCCTCTCCCTCTGCCGCTGCTTATGTGCTCTTTCTCGCTCACTCTGTCTCTCAAATAAATAAATAAAATCTTTAAAAAAAATAAATAGAACACCTGCATGAGCCGGGGTGGGGGACGGTGCCAAGGGAGAGGGAGACAGAGAATCCTAAGCAGGTTCCACGTTCCGTGTGGAGCCTGATGTGGGCCTTGATCATGACCATGAAACCATGAGCTGAAATCAAGAGTTGAACACTATTAACTGAGCTACCCAGGTACCCCTGAAGGAAACTTTAAACAGAGATTTCCCCAAATTTAACAACAGTACATTAACTCTTTGCATGATTGCCAATAATGAATATTTCATTTTCCTGTGATACTACCAGTAATGAATAATGGATCACCTTAAAGTATTAAGTTTTTTCATTAACCATGCTGAAAGTCTTTTTTTTTTTTTTTTTTTAAGATTCACTGATTTTTATAGAACATAAGCAGGGGCAGGGCTGAGGGAGAGGGATAGGAAGAGAAACTCAAGCAGACTCCCTGGTGAACACAGAGCCTGATGTGGAACTCAGTCCCATGATTCTGAGATTGAGAGTTGGATGCTTAATTGACTAAGCCACCCTGGTACCCCTGAGTTAGCTGACTGAGCCACCTAGGCATCCCAAGACACCCCTGAATTAAAGTCTTGATTATCATTGTTATTTTCATAGACAGTATTACAAAATCATTGTCATATCATGATGTGCTCTAAAAATCCTCAGATGTGGGAAAGATTTTAGAGTACCAAGGAGTTAACGAAAATATGATTATATGTCTAGATTTTGTGATATTTGTGTAGCCATCTTTTAAAATTTATATTTTTGTGTGATTTTTGTTCTCATTCTATTTTTTTTAAGATTTTTTTATTTATTTGAGAGAGAGAGAGAATGAGAGAGAAAGAGAGCATGAGAAGGGAGAGGGTCAGAGGGAGAAGCAGACTCCCTGCCAAGCAGGGAGCCCAATGCTGGACTTGATCCCAGAACTCCAGGATCATGAACTGAGCCTAAGGCAGTCGCCTAACCAACTGATCCACCCAGGCTCCCTGTTCTCATTCTTAATAAATATTCACTTATTACCTAATTTTGTATTCATAATTTTGTATTTGTTTTCCTAATAAGGGACTCAAAATTGTATCAACTTTAGGCTCCACAAAACTTGGTTTACCCTAATTATAGTCTAATTTGAATCATATTTTTGGATATTAGACTGACCTATTAATTTACATTACCAGTGGCAGTGTATTTTCCTATTTGTGTGTCTTGACTCTTGAAGTAGTTTGTAGTTTTTTTTTTTATTTTTTTAAAGATTTTATTTATTTATTTGACAGACAGAGATCACAAGTAGGCAGAGAGAGAGGAGGAAGCAGGCTCCCCGCCGAACAGAGAGCCCGATGTGGGGCTCGATTCCAGGACCCTGGAATCATGACCTGAGCTGAAGGCAGAGGCTTTAACCCACTGAGCCACCTAGGCACCCCAAGTAGTTTGTAGTTTGAGGGTAGACAATTTGTCTTATGCCTAGCATAATTCTTGAAATAGGTATGTAGATATAGTTATACAGATATTCATTGATGAGAGAACAATGTGGTATAAGGACGTGACTGTTCTTTAATTGAGGGTTTGGGAGCTTCACTAGCTATTTTAGATGCGGGCTGATAAATATTTCTGTTCAAACATATAGCCTGAATAGATGAGAAGCCATGGTCTAATTTGTATGTTTCTTAATCTTTATTTTATTTTATTTTTAAAGATTTTATTTATTTATTTGACAGAGAGCAAGAGATCACAAGTAGGCAGAGGGAGAGGGGGAAGTAGGCTCCCTGCTGAGCACAGAGGCCGATGTGGGGCTCTATCCCAGGACCCTAAAATCATGACCTGAGCCAAATGCAGAGGCTTAACCCACTGAGTCCCCTAGTCGCCCCTAATCTTTATTTTAAAGTAATTCAGAGCTAGAAGAACTGATTTTCACTTTGATTTCTGATACTTTCAAATTTTAAAGTTATAATTGTCTCCTAATATATTTGAGACTTATTCTCTTAATCTATAATGAGATCATTATAATACCTACTTTATAGGATTGTTACATGGATTAAATGAGATTGTAAGTGAAAGTGGTAGTATAAATTATAAAGTGCTATACAGATGTAAACAGTTACCATTTTTTACTTTACTTTATTCCCTTTGGGTTCTAGAATTTCATTAGACCTCCAATTCTCCAAAACTTTAGGTTACAGTACAAATGAGAGGAACATAATTGTATTAAAGCTTCCCTGATGGTTTATTTTGATGAGATAGTCAGTTTTTAAATTTAATTTTTTCTATGTAGGGAACATATTTCAACTAACGTACAGATGGTGTCCTGAATTTTTCTTAAAAAAAAAAAAAAACCCAAAAAACAAAAACTAATTTTAAGTTTCAAGAGAAAAGAAGAAAAATTTCTCTTTGACATTCTAGGATTTAAAACGTGGTTCGGGGACATCTGGGTGGCTCAGTGGGTTAAAGCCTCTGCCTTCAGCGCAGGTCATGTTCCCAGGGTCCTGGGATCGAGCCCCACGTCGGGCCCTCTGCTTGGCGGGGTGCTTGCTTCTCTTCCTCTCTCTCTGCCTGCCTCTCTACCTATTTGTGATCTCTGTCTGTCGAATGAATAAATAAAATCTTTGAGGGAAAAAAAAAGTGGTTCAGTGATATTTGTAGAAAAAGTCAGACCTCAGGACACCTGGCTGGCTCAGTTGTTAAGTGTCTGCCTTCGGCTCAGGTCATGATCTCAGGGTCCTGAGATTGAGTTCCTCATTGGGCTCCCTGCTCAGGAGGGAGCCTGCTTCTCCCTCTGCCTGCTGCTCCCCCCGCTTGTGTGCGCGCGCACACACACACACACACACACACACTCTCCCTCCCTGACAAATAAATAAAATCTAAAAAAAAAAAGGTTAGACCTCTTATTGGGGAAATTCTCATGTCTGAAATAGCAAGCTTTGAGTAATACGAAGCGTTGGTGGGAATTTCAGCATATCTTTAAGTAAAGGGGCTGCCAATATAAATCATTCAGTTTACATTAAAAGTAAACATCTTATTAGATAAGTAGCTAGTAAGAATGGATGAGTTTGGGATAATAAAATGTTCTACCTGAGAGTTTTAGTGTTGCTTTTTCCCAAACAGTGAGATGAGGTGACAGAATTTCATGTCCTGAGATCAGTGTGCCATGTAGTGTTAGCTACCCTTCACATGAAGGACATTTTTGTTGCTGTTGTTGTTTTTTGGTATATGAAGAAAAAGTAGGGGAGTATGAAGGAAAGCATTCTGAAACTTACCAAGATACCTCTGTTTTATGACCCACAGAGTATATAGTTTTCAAAAAATGCTAAAACAAACCATATGTTGAGTATTAAACCAGAGCTTTATGGGCATTAAATTCTGGGCCCCTAACTCTCTCACAGATTATATTCATACTCATTTCAAATCATTAGTTGAAATCTGGAAAGTCTGAAAGTGTTAACTACTCATTCGTTGGAGAGCCAAAATTTGGAATCTGTCTTGTTACAGACCTATATAGGTAAGATACTTAAAAAAATTTCCTCTTCTCTTTAATGTTGTTCATGTTGGACTTCTCTGGAAGAGGGAACTGTTTTATAGGCCAAATCTAACTGCTTAGTAACTGGACTAGTTATCAGGAGATCCAGACTTTTGTCACTGATGTACACAGTGATCTCAACAATTCATTTAATCATTTTGTATTAAGTTTTCAACCCACCAAGGTGATATTTACCCCCTCTCAACTTACACAGAGTTGAGTTTATAGAATTTTAGAGTTGAAAGGTGTTGTAAGACATGGTTTCTCAACCTTGGCACTGTAGACATTTTGAGCTGGATAATCCTATGTTATGGTGGGCTGTCCTGCACATTGTAGGATGTTTAGCAGCATCCCTGGCCTCTAAATGCCAGTAGGAGCACTGCTAGTTATGACAACCAAAAATGCCAGAAATTTCCAAATGTTCTGTGAGTGGCAGTGTCTCTCCCAGTTGAAAACCACTGCTGTAAGAGATTATTCAAGATTGAGATAGCTAAGGCCTAGAGTTCAGTCACCAGCTTCAGATCACATAAATATTAAGTGATTGAGCTGGAACTAGAACCCAGCTTTATTAATATACTCCCAACCCAATTCCCTGGTTTCCCCTTAAATTAATTTAGAGTTTCATTCCATATCAAAAGAAGTGACATGCATTAATTATTGATGCCAAAAGAAATATTGATAAATCTTCTACATTTACCAATTATGTATTACCCACTGACTTCTACCCCACCACTTCCAGAGCTCTACCATACATCCTAAGGAATCCCTGCCTTCCTCAACTCTTAAACACTTGATAAATGCTTGAGCAGCACTCGAGTTCCTGCTATCCCAAAAGGGCACTCCCTGTGCAGAGAGCCCTGGCCTATGCCTGTCCTACTTCCAGCTGTCTCACCAGGACCTTTGGCATGGAATGCCCTAGCCTGTTCTCACTCCAACTCTAGCTATCTTTGTGGGGGTGGCTGTGGTGCAGAGTGTCCTAGGACTACTGACCCATCCTCTTCAGCTCCAGCTCCAGCTGGCCAGCCAAAACTTGTAGGCACTCACAGTCTACACTGAGGATGTTTCTTCAGGAAGCTGCTCC
This sequence comes from Taxidea taxus jeffersonii, assembly GCA_003697995.1. Taxonomy (NCBI): domain Eukaryota; kingdom Metazoa; phylum Chordata; class Mammalia; order Carnivora; family Mustelidae; genus Taxidea; species Taxidea taxus. The sequence continues at coordinate 30,836 of ML111209.1, read as the reverse complement.
TTCAAGACTGGGAGTTGTGGCTATTTTCCTTAATTCATAGAAACAAACAAAGAAAACCAAACAAAATGAGGAGACAAAGAAATATGCTTCAAACAAAAGAACAAGGCAAAACTTAAGAACAAAATGAAATAAGCAATCTTATAAAGAGATAAGCAATCTTATAAAGATTTCAAAGTAATGGTCATAATGTTACTCACCTGACTTGAGAGAACAGTGGATGAGCTCAGTGAGGACTCCAGCAAAGAGAGAGAAAACATGAAAAGAACCAATAAGAGTTTTAGAATACAATAACTGAAGTGAAAAATTCACTAGAGGGAATCAGCAGCAGATTAGAGGGTACAGAAGAATGGATCAGTAATCTGGAAGACAGGATAATGGAAAGCACTCAAGCCAAACAGAAAAAATAAAAGAGAGAGAGAAAAAAAAAATAGGTTAAAGGACCTCTGGGACAACATCAAGTACGCAGACATCCACCTTGTAGAGTTCCGAGAAAGAGAAGAGAGTGAGAAAGAAGCAGAAAACTTATTTGAAGAAATAATAGCTAAAAACTTTCCTGACCTGGGGAAGGAAACAGAAACTAACATCCATAAAGCACAGAGAGCCCCAAACAAGATGAACCAAGGATGTCCATGCCAAGACACGTAATAATTAAAATGTTAAAAATTAAAGATAAAGAATCTTAAAAGCAACAAGGGAAAAAAATGCTATTTATGTATAAGGGAAACCCAATGAGGCTCTCAGCTGATTTTTCAGCAGAAACTTTGTAGGCTAGAGCAAGTGGCAGGATATATTCAAAGCGCTGAAAGGGGAAAAAGTTAAATAAAAAAGCCTTACAACTAAGAAAATTCTGCTTGGCAAAACTATCATTCAAAATTGAAGGAGAGATAAAGTTTCCCCAGAAAAACAAAAGTTAAAGGAGTTCATTACCACTAAACCAACCTTACAGATAATATTAAAGGGACATCTTATAGTGGAAAAGAAAAGGCCTATAACTAGAAATGAGAAAATTATGGAAGGAAACATTTCACTGGTCACAGTAAACATATAAAGGTAGTAGTTCAATCCTTTACAAAACTAGTATGAGGGTTAAAAGATAAGTAATAAAATCAATTATACCTAAAATATTAGCTAAGGGATCCTCAAGATGATGTAAACTATGACCTCATAACCTAAAATATGGAGAATGAGTAAAAATACAGTGTTTTCAAACTTAAGTGACTATCAACTTAATATAGACCTCTGTATGCTTAGGGTGTTATATATGAACCTCATGGTAACTACAGACCAAAAATGTGTAATAGATATAATATATAACAAAAAAAATGAAAACAATGGAACCCAAATATAACACTGAAGTAAGTCATCAATCACAAGACAGAAAAAGGACAGAGAAGAACTATAAGACAACCAGAAAACAGTTAACTAAATGACAATAACTATGTACTTATCAATAATTACTTTAAATGTAAATTGATGTAAATGTTTTAAATGCACTATGTTTAAAATACATAGGGTGAAAAAAAAAGGACCCATATATTTGCTGCCTATAAGAGACTCATTTCAGACCTAAAGACATACAGACTGAAAGTGAAGGGATGGAAAAAGATATTTCATGCAAATGGAAGTGTGAAAAAGCTGGCGCGGCAATGACTGTAATGAGAAACTAAAAAGGTCATTGCTTAATAATAAAGGAGTCAGTCCAACAAGAGGGCATAACGGTTTTAAGTACCTGTGCATCCAGCATAGGAGAACCTAAATATATGGAGCAAATATTAACAGACATAAAAGAGAAATTGATGGTGATACAATAGTAATAGTAGGGGACTTTAACACCCTACTTACATCAATGGATAGATCATCCAGACAGAAAATAAAGAAACAGTGACCTTGAATGACATATTAGACCAGATAGACTTTAACAGATATATATATATATCTGTTATATATGTGTGTGTGTATATATATATATATACACACACACATACATAAACATTCTATCCAAAACCAGCAGAATACACATTCTTTTCAAGTACACATTGAACATTTTTCAGGATCACATATTAGGCCACAAAACAGGTCTCAGCAAATTTAATAAAATTGAATTCATATTTTTTAAAAGACTTTATTTATTTATTTGAGAGACAGAGATCACAAGTAGGCAGAGAGGCAGGCAGAGAGAGAGAGAGAGACAGAGGAAGGGAAGCAGGCTCCTTGTTGAGCAGAGAGCCCGACGTGGGGCTTGATCCCAGGACCCTGGGATCACGACCCGAGCCAAAGGCAGAGGCTTCAACCCACTGAGCCACCCAGGTGCCCCTAAAATTGAATTCATATTAAGTATCTTTTCCATTCACAACACTGTGAAACTAGCAATCAGTTCCAAGAAAAGAACTGGAAAAGGCCCATAAACACATGGGGGCTAAACAACATGCTCCTACATAACCAGTGGGTCAACAGAAACATCAAAGAAGAACTCAAAAAAATAAGGGTTTTTAAAATTATTTATTTATTTATCTAACCTTATACCTAAAGGAAGTAGAAAAAGAAAAAGCCAGAGTTAGTAGAAGGAAGGAAATAGTAAAGATGAGAGTGGAAATAAATGAAAATGGAAACTACAAAACAATAGAAAAGATCAGTGAAACTAAGAGCTTGTTCTTTGGAAAGATAAATAAAATTGATAAACCTTTAGCCAGACTTATCAAGAAAAAAAGGACTCAAAAATTAGAAATGAAAGAGGAGAACTAAAACCAACACCATAGAAATATCACGATAATAGGAGACTGCTATGACCAATTATATGCCAAAATTGGACAACCTAGAAGAAATGGATAAATTGGTAGAAATATACAATCTTCCAAGATTGTATATCTCTACCAATTTATCCATATACATCTTCCAAGATTGTATATCAGGAGGAAAGAGAAAACCTGAATAGACCAGTTAACAGTAATGAAATTGAATTGGCAATTTAAAAACTACCAACAAAAAAGTTTAGGACCAGATGGTTTTACAGGTGAATTGTACTAAACATTTAAAGAGTTAATGCCTATCCTTTAAAAAATATGACAAGAAAAAATAGAAAAGGGAAAAAAGCTTTCTAAATTCATTCTATGAGGCTAGCATTACCCTGAAACCAAAATCAGACTAAGACAGTATAAAAAAAGAAAATTACAGGCTAATATCCCTGATGAACATAAATGCAAAAGTTTTCAACAAAATATTTGCAAACCAAATTCAACAACACATTAAACAGATTATTTACCATGATCAAGTGGGATTTATTCCAGGGATGCAAACATGGTTCAATATCTGCACATCCATCACTATGTTACAACACATTAACAAGATGAAGGATAAAAACCATATCATCTCAATAAATGTAGAAAAACCATTTGACAAAATTCAACATCCATTCATGGTAAACTCTAAACAGAGTAGGTTTAGAGGGAACGTACCTCAGCATAATGAAGGCCATATGTGACCGACCCATAGCTAACATCATATTGTTGAAAAGCCAAATCCATTTTCTCTAAGATCAAGAACAAACTAGGATATCCACTCTTTCCACTTTTATTCAACATAGTGCTGAAAGATCCAGCCACAGCAGTCAGACAGCAAAAAGAAATAAAAGGCATTCAGATTGGTAAGGAAGAAGTAAAATTTCACTATTTGCAGATAACATGGTGCTATATGTAGAAAACCTGAAATACTCCACCAAAAGAGTACTAGAACTGATAAATGAATTCAGTAAAGCCATAGGATACAAAATCAATGTGCAGAAATCTTTTGCATTTCTGTACACTAATAAAGCATCAGAAAGTGAAATTAAGAAAATAATCCCATTTATAATTGCACCAAAAATCACAAGATACCTAGGAATAAACCTAACTAAAAAGGTGAAAGACCTGTACTCTGAAAACTATAGAACATCGATGAAAGAAATTGAAGATGACACAAAAAAATGGAATGACATTCCATGCTTATGGGTTGGAAGAGCAAATATTGTTAAAATACATTTAATGCAATCCTTATCAAAATATCAACAGCATTTTTTACAGAAATAAACACTAAAATTTGTATGGAACTACAAAACACCCAGGATAGCCAAAGTAATCTTGAAAAAGAAAAGCTGGAGGTGTCATAATTCCAGACATCAAGTTCCAGACTAACAAAGCTGTAGTAATCAAAACAGTATGGTACTGTCACAAAAATAGACACATAGGTCAATAGAACAGAATAGAAAATCCAGAGATAAGCCCACAAGTGTAAGGTCAATTAATCATCAACAAACGTGAAAAGAACATGCAATTGGAAAAAGAGTCCAACAAATGGTTTTGGGAAAACTGGTTAGCTCTATGCAGAAGAGTAAAACCAGACCACTTTCTTATACCATACACAAAAATAGTTGCAAAATTGATTAAAGACCTAATATGAGACCTGAAGCCATGAAACTCCTAGAACAGAGTAGAGGCAGTGATTTTTCTGACATTGGCTGTAGTAACATTTTTTTAGATGTCTCCTGAGGCAAGGGAAATAAAAAATAGACTGTTGGGACTACATCAGAAAGCTTCTGCACAGTGAAAGAAACAGTAAAATAAAAGGCAACCTCCTGAATGGCAGAAGATACTTGCAAACGACATACCAATAAAGGGCTAGTATCCAAAATGTCTGAAGAACTTATACAACTCAACACCCAAAGAACAAATAATTCAGTTTAAAAATGAGCAGATGAATACGCATTTCTCCAAAGAAGACATACAGATGACTAACAGACACATGAAAATATGCTCAACATCACTCATCATTAGGGAAATGCAAATCAAAACTGCAGTGGGAGTTGTCTGGGTGGCTCAGTCAGTTAAGTGTCCAACTCTTGATTTCAGCTCAGGTTATGATCTCAGGGCCATGGGATCAAGCCCTGTGTGAGGCTCCATTCTCAGTGGAAGTCAGCTTGAGATTCTCTCTCTCTCTCCATCTCCCTCTGCCCCTCCCCCTACTTGTTTTCTCTAAAAATAAATAAAAGCTTAAAAAAAAACTACAGTGAGATATTACCTCACATCTCTCAGAATGGCTAAAATCAGAAACACAGGAAACAACAAGTACTGACAAAGATGTGGAGAAAGGGGAACCCTTTTGTACTATTGGTGGGAATGTGAACTCATGTAACCACTGTGGAAACAGTATGGAGGTTCTTCAAAAAGTTAAAAATAGAAATATCTTATGATCCAGTACTACTGAGTATTGACAGAAAAAATACAAAAATACTGATTCAAACAGATACATGTACCCCTGTGTTTATTGCAACCTTATTTATGATATCCAAATTATGGAAGCAACCCAAGTGCCCATTGATAGATGAATGGATGAATAAGATGTGGTATAAATATATATATATATATTTATAATGGAATATTATTCATCCATAAAATAGAAAGAAACCTTGCCATTTGCAACAACATGGATGGAGCTAGGTCAGAGAAAGATAACGTATGATTTCAATCATGTGGAATTTAAGAAATAAATGAGCAAAGGGAAAGAAAAGAGAGACACAAACCAAGAAGCAAACTCTGAACCATAGAGAACAAACTAATGGTTACCAAAGGGGAAGTGGGTAGGAGGATGGGGGAAATAGGAGATGGAGATTAGGGAGTGTGCTTATCATCATGAGCACTTGGTAATCTATGGAACTGTTAAATCACCCTAATGTACACCTGAAACAAATATAACACTATATGTTAACCATACTGGACCTAAAATAATAATAATTTTAAAAAACCCTAGAGACTCCATGAAAAAGTTAATTAGAACTAGTAAGTTCAGTAAATTTGCAGGATACAAAAATTAATATACAGAAATCTGTTGCATTTCTTTCTCTTTTTAAAAAGATTTTATTTATTTATTTGACAGAGGGTGGAGAGAGAGAGAGTGAGAGTGTGTATAAGCAGGCAGAGAAGCAGGCAGAAGGAGGGGGAGAGGTAGGCTCTCCACTGAGCGGAAAGCCTGATATGGGGCTTGATCCCAGGACCCTGTCATCATGACCTGAGCCGAAGGCATATGCGTAACCAACTGAGCCACCCAGACACCCCAGTCTGTTGCATTTCTTTACACTAATAGTGAAGTAGCAAAAAGAGGAAATAAGAAAACAGCCTCATTTACAATTGCATCAAAAAGAGTAAAGTATATAAGAATACATTTTATCAAGGAGGTAAAAGACCTGTACTTTGAAAAACATAAGCCATTGATGAAAGAAATTGACACAAATGGGAAGATATTTCATGCTCATGGGTTAGAGAAATTAATATTGTTAAAATGTCTGTATTACTGCAGTCTGTATAGTCAGTGCAATCCATATCAGAATACCATTAGTGTTTTTCACAGAATTAGAACAAATAATCCTAAAATTTGTATGGGGCCAAAAAAGATCCAGCATAGCCAAAGCAATCTTTTTTTTTTTTTTAATTTAAATTCAATTTAGTTAGCATGCAGTATATTGTTAGTTTCAGGGGTAGTATTTAGTGATTCATTAGTTGTGTATAACACCTAGTGCTCATTACATCAAGTGCCCTCCTTAATGCCCATCACCCAGTTACCCCATCTCCAACCCACCTCCCCTCCAGCAACCCAGTTTGTTCCTTATAGTTAAAGAGTCTCTTATAGTTTGCCTTCTTCTGTTTTTATCTTAGTTTTCCTTCCCTTCCCCTATGTTTATCTGTTTTGTTTCTTAAATTCCACACGAGTGAAATCACGTATTTGTCTTTCTCTGACTGACTTATTTCATGTAGCATAATGCCCTCTAGTTCCATCCACGTCATTGCAAATGGCAAGATTTCATTCTTTTTTTTTTTTTAAAGCTTTATTTATTTATTTATTTGAGAGAGAGACAGTGAGAGAGAGTATGAGAGGCTAGAAGGTCAGAGGGAGAAGCAGACTCCCCGTGGAGCTGGGAGCCCGATGCGGGACTCGATCCTGGGACTCCGGGATCATGACCTGAGCTGAAGGCAGCTGCTTAACCAACTGAGCCACCCAGGCTCCCCAAGATTTCATTCTTTTTTTTTTTTTTAAAGATTTTATTTATTTATTTGACAGACAGAGATCACAAGTAGGCAGAGAGGCAGGCAGAAAGAGAGGAGGAAGCAGGCCCCATGCAGAGCAAAGAGCCTGATGCGGGGCTCGATCCCAGGACCCTGGGATCACGACCTGAGCCGAAGGCAGAGGCTTTAAACCACTGAGCCACCCAGGCGCCCCAAGATTTCATTCTTTTTGAAGGCTGAGTAATTCCATTGTGTGTGTGTGTGTGTGTGTGTGTGTGTGTGTGTATATATATATATATGAATACATATATATATATACCACATCTTCTTTACCAATTTATCTGGGTTCTTTCTATATTTTGGCTATTGTGAACATTGCTGCTATAAACACTGGGCTACAGGTGCCCCTTTGGGTCACTATTTTTTGTATCCTTTGGATAAATACCCAGTAGTGCATTTGCAGGGTCAAAGGCTAGTTCTATTTTTAGCTTTCTGAGGAATCTCCATACTGTTTTCCAGAGTGGCTGTACCAGTTTGCATTCCCACCAACAGTGTAAGAGGGTTCCTCTTTCTCCACATCCTTGCCAACATCTGTTCATAGCCAAAGAAATCTTGAGAAAGAAGAACAAAGATGGAGATTTCAAACTATACTATGAAAGTAATCAAAACAGTATACTGGCACTGACACAAAAATAGACACATAGGTCAGTAGAGTAGAATATAGAATAGAATAGAACAGAATAGAATAGAGAACCCAGAAATAAACCCATGTATTTGGTCAATTAATCTCAGCAAAGAAGGCAAAAATACACAGTCAGGAAAAGACAATCTCTTCAATAAATGGTAATGGGAAAACTAGATAGCAAAAGGATGAAACTGGGCTACTTTTTTATACCAATTTTACTAATATTGAGTTTATTTGAAAATAAACTCAAAATGGATTATAGACCTAAATGTAAGACCTAAACCAAAAACTTTAAAAAAAATTGGACAGTAAACTCTTAGATATTGGCCTTAGCAATATTTTTCTGGTTCTACCTCTTCAGGAAAGGGAAACAAGAGCAAAATAAAGTATTGGGGTTACACCAATATAAAACACTTTTACATAGTGAAGGAAACAGTCAAGAAAACAAAAAGCAGTGTAGTAAATGAGAGAAGGTATTTGCAAATGGTATGTTTGGTAAGGGATTAATATCCAAAATATATAGAGAGCTCTTAAAACTCAATATCAAAAAACAAATTATCTGATTAAAATGGGCAGAGGACCTGACTAGACATTTTTTCCAAAGAAGAAATAGAAGTGACCAGAAAACAGTTGAAAAGATGCTCACCATCACTAAACATCAGGGAAATGCAAATCACCACCACGATGATAAATAACCTCACAATGGTCAGGATAGCTAGTATCAATAAGGCAAGAAATAACAAGTGTTGGTAAGGATGTAGAAGAAAGGGAACCCATGTGTGCTGTTTGTGGAGGTGTAAACTGGCACATCCACTATGGAAAAAAGTATGGAGATTCCTCAAAAAATCAAAAATAGAAATGCCACATGGCCAAGGCATGTGGGTGGCTCATTTAAGTGTCCAACTCTTTATCTCAACTTAGGTCTTGATCTCAGGGTCATGAGTTCAAGCTCCACACTGGGCTCCACACTGGGCATGGAACCTACTTAAGAAAAAAATACCACATGACCTATTAATTCCCCTTCTGGATATTTCACTGAGGAATGCAATAACATAGATGTTCATACATGAACATCATAGATAAATGGATAAAGAAGATGTGTATATATATTACTCAGCCATAAAAAAGAATGAGATCTTCCATTTGTGACAACCTGGATGGATGTAGGGGGTATTCTGCTAAGTAAAAGAAGTCAGAAAAAGACAAATACTGTATAATTTCACTTACATGTAGAATCTAAAAAAGAAATAGGCAAGACCAGAAACAGACTCATAGAGAACAAACTGCTGGTTGCCGGAGTGACGGGGGTCAGGTGATGGGTGAAATAGGTGAACCTGATAAAGAGGTGCAAATGTCTAGTTATAAAATAAGTCACAGGCATGAAAGGTACAGCATGGGTAATATAATCAACAACATTGTAACAACTTTGGTGACAGATGGTTTACTACACTTATGGTGGTGAGCATTTGGCAATGTATAGAATCTTCAAATTACCATGTTGTACACCTGAAACTAATAAAATGTTGTATGTCAACTATACTTCAGTAAAAAATGCTTGAGCAGCATTTAATAAGAACATTTGGAATGGCTGGTTTGGAAGGTTTCAGTTTGCATTAAATCATATAGGTAAGTTTAAATTGGATATGATATATTGGATATTGAAAAGTAGTGAACTCTGTTGTAGTGGAGAGTCTAGAAGATGTGTCTTTGGAATCTAGTACCTGTGTATCGCAGTGAAATCACTGTGATATCTTATGTTTATACTGAATCATTTTGTGTCTTCCATTTTTTATGTACTTTAAAGTTACATGGTTTTTAATAAACAGTAAACTTGGAAACATAGTAGCACTTAGTAAATTTTGATTATTTGTTTAAATCCATATCTGATGTTTATCATAATATCTTGGGTTTTCAGTATATAGAAATTCAGTTTTAGCTTGGGGACATGAGGAGAAGACAAAAGAAGGAGAACCAGATAAGAGAGAGCAAATTGGGTAAAATTAGTTGTCAGAAAAGCTGTAAGGTAGGATAGCTTGTAAATATACACTTTCCTTTAAAGTTAGGGTAAATCATCTGAACATTTGAATTCTGGAATTCTCTCAAGCTCTGTGCTGAGGACATCTTTGGATTTTCTTTGGATTTCTTATGGTCTCATTAACAGAATCTTTTCTCTGATAGCGGTGCAACACAGCTCTCTATCTTTTGAAAACTCCAGATCCCTGCAATGTTGAAAACCTCAGACACTGAGCTTTGAAGATGCTTTTTTAATCTATTGAAATCTTTGAACTTAGATACAATTGGGTTGTTATGTAATATTCTAAACATGCATAAATTCACAATATGAAAGTGCTTGAAGTCCAAACTTAGGGATTTGCAGACTAAGAGAAACTATAGAATAAGAGCCATTAGACATTAAGTGTGATTATCTGCCATGGTTATATTTACTTGCTGTTTTTCCATTCCTCCCTCTCTAAGTACATTATAAACTGTCCTAAGTAAAGTATTGATTAGCTAATAAGATTTTACAGATATCATTCTTCTCACTGGGTATCAGTATTCTTAGTGGTATTTTCCACTAGAAAAGAACTAACACTAGCCAGTATGGATTGGCCTAGTACTGAAGTGCAGTTAAAAGTGGTCCTTAAGGGGTGCCTGGGTGGCTCAGTGGGTTAAAGCCTCTGCCTTCAGCTCAGGTCATGGTCTCAGGGTCCTGAGATTGAGACCCACATCGGGCTCTCTGCACAGCGGGTAGCCTGCTTCCTCCTCTCTCTGCCTGATTCTCTACCTGCTTGTGATCTCTGTCTGTCAAATAAATAAATTAAAAATCTTTAAAAAAAAAAAGTGGTCCTTAAACTTAAGCTTGGGTAGTAGGATTGAGGGTCAAAGAACAGGTCTGGGTGCAGGATGTAGCCTATAAGTAAATGTGTGTAGTGATGGAAAGGTTGCATGAGGCAAGGGGACAAGGGAGCCACTACCATGTTGTATTTGGGGAAATGGCCTTTTTTTTTTTTTACTGTAAGAATTATGGTCAGTAAAACTTGGTAAGTTTAAAAAGTTTACATAAGAAAAATAATTATTCACAATCTTATCAGGGCAGTGTTGCAACAATTTAACATTTTCATATATTTGTCATTTTTCTCTACATTTTAGAAATAATTGAGTTCATACTTTAAATATCCTTTTGTATTCTGCCCCTTTGCTCACTATAGTTAGTTTCCTTGGCTTTTATTTTCTCACAGCTGCTCAGGGAGACTGCACATGTTTCCCAGTGCATGTAATATATTTTTTGGCCACTTTTTTACAGGGTTGAATTTATTTACCCATCAGAGTCAATCCTAAATGTCATTTTCTTACAGAAGCTTTCCCTAATTCTTGGGATTAGTACCTCCTGTTATATACTTTCGTAGTCCCCTGTACTTTTCTTTATAGCCTTTATTGCAATTACAATTCATAATGTAAGCAGAATTAGGATGTTATATATTGGTTAAGTATGTGTTGCTAGAATGCAAGATTCATGAGAGTAGGATTTGTTCACTCTGTCTTTATCTACTACCCAATACAGAATGTGGTAGGTGCTCAGTAACATTCAGTATATCTTGAATAAATAAATGAATGAACAAACATTATAGGCAGCAGTCTCCTTCCGTCATACATAATGCCTTTGTTAAAGTGTGAAGTCTAATCCTGGATTCTTTTTTCTAGGAGCTAATAAATATATATAGATCCCGAAATATGCTTCTTGGAAACACTGCTCTTTTTGACCAAGGAAAATGGGTTCAGAGTCTACCTTGTTAGGCATCAGGGGTGGGAAGTGACTGCTAAGAATGGCAGTCACCAGCTGCTCTCTACTAATTTGGAATTATGTAAGTAGAGTCAGGAATCTCTTCCTCCACAGACTCACAGACTCCTTCCCTGATCCTTTTTAGTCCATGTTCCAAGATCAGGCAACTCACAATATTGAAACTTCTGCTTTAGGATGCGCCTGGTAGCATCCTGGGTGGAAAAGGGGAGACAGTGTTCGTTTTTCTTGTCCAAGCAGCAAGATCTGAATGGAGCTTCAGCTATTTGCAACCCCCAGTCCCACTCACAAAAATCATGATCATCATCCAGGCAGGTCTTTTCACTTGCAACTAAATTCCTGAGATAATAGAAGAGGGAGAAGATTAGTGGGGTGAGATTACAAGTATCCCCAGAACACAAAAGGACTGACTTCATCACTGAAATGGAGGAGAAAGAAATAGGGGCACTATTGCTGTCAAAATGTTTTCCACTAGCAACAGCAACACCTGATAGGAGCACTGTCATATTTTAATCCCGATTAACCATTTGGATATATGGGTTAGGGCCTTGCTGCTCCGGGTGTGGTCTATAGACCAATAGCTTATAAAAAATGGACAGGCTTATAAAAAAAAGTCAGGTTTAATTCCAGAGTAGTGAATCAGAGTCTTCATTTAACCAAAGCTGGGTGGCTGATATGCATGTCAGCTTTTAAGGCAAGCTGGGTTAGATTGCTGTAAAATGTACAGACTGGTGGTTCCAAGTCAAGGACATAAGCATTTGGAAACCTGAATATCTGTTTATTTTAAGATTTCATTGTTAAGTAATCTCTATACCTAATGGGGGGCTCAAACTCACAGCCCTGAGATCAAGAGTTGTGTGGTCTACTGACTGAGCTGCCAGGCACACCAGAAACCTGATTTTTAATCTTAGACCCTGATATTCAAAATATTTGATATACGAGTTTCTTCCTGAGAGAGAAAGAATAGCCACTCTTTAAATGTATGGCCATGCAGTAAGTTAATGGCAGTCACAACTCAGTATTTCTGTGGTGTTTTAACCTAGACTTATTTTTCTATTTAATTATTTAATTCACTTTGCCTAGTTTTATATTAGGGCAAAACTTTTAAAAATAGTATTAGAGTGCCTGGGTGGCTCAGTTGGTTAAGCATCAGACTCTTGATCTCAGCCCAGGTCTCAGTCTCAGGGTTGTCAGTTCAAGCCCAGCACTGGGCTTCATCCTGGGTGTGGAGCCTACTCAATAAATAAATAAATAAAAATAAAATAAAAGTAAAAATAAAAAATAAAATTGTCTTCTTGTACCAACAGAGAAAATAAGGGTTTCCTGTGTTTGTATATACAGAGACATTTAGAAGGTATTACAAGCAGTATATTTCCCAATTTATATTTGGACTATTTTGTTTGAAAACCTAATTTTAACAAGTGGGAAAACAGGTCAACTTCTTTTCTCTTTTTCTGTTGAAGTTTTCATCTGTCAGATTTGTTCAACATAAGTCTAAAATTTAACACACAGCAAGTAAATCATCTTTTCTTTGCTGGACTCAAATGCAGCCGTTAACAACATCTGCCTTTAGAACCCATTTATTTATACAGTGAGCTGCGTTTGCTGGAGTGAGCTCTGAGTTGAGTATAAATAGGAAAGAATCCTTATTCTCTGATCTTGTGGGTCCATTCAGTTCCATCCAGAAGCTCTGGGTTTCTGAGTTGTTACAGTGGCTTTGTATGTGGAGACAAACCTTAAATGCTTTTATTCTTCTTGTTTCACTTCATATTTCACAGTAAGTTTATAGCAGTATTTGGGAATTTCCTCTATTTTAAGATTCTTCTCAAATCCAAGGACCCATTGTTTGGTAGAGGTTTACTGGAGACTCCAATCACCTGTTCTTCCCCTGAGGAAAGACAGTACGTTTGAAGTCTCAGTTCTGTTATCCAAAAGCTGGTTATGCATTTACCTGCTTCTGGTCTTTCTTACTTCCAGGGGAGGCTGACTCAACATTTCCAGCTACCTTGTGCTTTGAACTGACTACTTTGGTGTGTTGGGGTACTCAGTTTATCAGAAATGGACATAATTAGATGCTTCTTTCCTTTGGTAGCTGTTGGCCAGAATTACTTTTCCCCTATCCTGTACCTGCCAATAAAGGAGTCTTCAGTTTGTGGTTTCACATAATTCACTAAATTTAATTTATTTAGTTAGGTTTATCAGTATAATGTTTGCTGAGTGTTTACATTGTGCCTGACACTTCCTAGAACCATTTGGGGATTACTCAGAGAGTACATCTTTGTGTCTTTGGTGTTGTGGGAGAGGGCTGGAATAACATTGCCCTTTAGGGGATTTATTGTGATATGTAATATAGAAGAACTTTCTTCATGGGCCCCTACACATGTTTATGCCCACTTTAGTCAGAGCTTCTTGAGGTGAAGGGGAATACCTTAAAGGAGGAATAGAAAATGGGGACAATGTCTTAATTCCCTCCTACCATCCATCCTCTTCCCCCAATAGTTTGAATGTTACTTAGAAACAGTTTCTAAGAGAGAATTTCCTTAAATAAGTATTACAGAAGTTGGCAAATTGTGGAAACAGTTTTAGCATCTGTGGTTGATGTTCTACATTGCAGAACATTTTTGCATATAAGTTTGAGTCTTAGCTGATCACTTTGCCTTCTACATCATGCATGGTGGAACAGGGTACATTAATGACACCTTCATTTTAGAGTTAGTGAAATTTTTAACAAGTATCTTTGGAATCTTTTGATGAACCTCTTTGGAACATTTAGTGACAAAATGTCTTTTGCAGAGATGTCTCTTCTTCCATCTCATGAGTCCTTAGCCTGTGCTGGTTTTCAGGAGCAGGCTGACTTCTAGTTGTATAATCAATTAAATTTTTTCCACTAGGAGAAGAAAGGCATTATCAGTAATGGAAAATCCAAATTACAAATAATTAGAAGAAATTTTTTTAGAAACAATTTAAAGCTATAGTTTAGGGGTTCCTGGATGCTTCAGTCAGTTAAGCATCTACCTTCGGCTCAGGTCATGATCCTAGGGTCCTGGGATTGAGCCCCATGTCAGGCTGTCTGCTTGGCAGGGAGCCTGCTTCTCCCTCTCCCTCTGCCTGCCATTCCCCTGGCTTGTGTATATGTGTTATCTCTCTCTCTCTCTCTGTGTATCAAATAGATAAACAAAATCTTTAAAAAAATATAAGCGTATATTTTACTTTAAATAACATTTGCTATATGTCTGACCTAACTGTTTACTTCAGGATAATGTTTTCTTGATTTCTTTTTATATTAGAAGTTGCCACCTTATCTTCCAAATTACAGGAAGTAGTTTTTAGAAGTGATCTTTAGGTTTTTAAAATTTTATTTTATTTATTTATTTTGACAGAGAGAGATCACACGTAGGCAGAGAGGCAGGCAGAGCGAGAAGGGGAAGCAGGCTCCCCGCTGAGCAGAGAGCCCGATGTAGGGCCCAGTCCCAGGACCCTGAGACCATGATCTGAGCTGAAGGCAGAGGCTTTAACCCACTGAGCCACCCAGGTACCCCTAGGTTTTTAAGATTTTAAAATCTATTCTTAACTTTCTTATTCCATGTATATGCTTTCTTGGCACTGTAAGATTAATAGTGCCCTCTTAGCAAATCCCTATTAGAGGAAACATGCCTTAACATAGTAAAAACCATATATGAAAA
Organism: Taxidea taxus jeffersonii; assembly: GCA_003697995.1. NCBI lineage: Eukaryota > Metazoa > Chordata > Mammalia > Carnivora > Mustelidae > Taxidea > Taxidea taxus. The sequence goes on along the minus strand of ML111209.1, from coordinate 15,641 downwards.
ACCCACAGTTAACAAACTCAATGGTGAAAAACTGAGAGCTTTCCCTCTAGCATCAGGAACAAGACAAGGCTGTCCACTCTCACCACTTCTGTTCAGCATAGTGGTGGAATTCTTAGCCACAGCATTCAGACAAGAAAAAGAAATAAAAGGCACTGGGGAGGAGCTTAGATGGTAGCAGAGCAGGAGGACCCTAAGCTTGTTTCTTCCCTCGAACACAACTAGATAACTATTAGATCATTCTAAATACCCTATAAATCAACCTGAAAACTGGCAGAACAAACTCCACAACTAAAAGGAGAGAAGGCTCTACATCAAGGAAGGTAGGAAGTGTGGAATGTGGTTTAGGGGAGAAACTGGGTGCTGTGGAGGGGAGGGAGCCATGGTTGTAGAGAAAGATGAAAGAGAGAAAGAGAGAGAGAGGAGCACACAAGAAAATACACAGGGAGAACATATTCCCAAAACCATTGCCTGGAAAATGAGATGGGCTGATTTTCACGAGTTCTTGCAACCATCGGGGCATAAACACTAGAATTTTAAAAGTCAGTGGGCTTCGCAGGGTTAGAGCCATGAGAGCACTGCACTGCACCTGAAGAAAAGTCAGGCAAACAACCTGGAGGTGTTCAGTATAGAAACAATGAACTGGAAAATGCCTAGGTCACACATGGGGGATATTATTCACTCTTCCCAGAGTACTGAGAGGTGGCAATCAGGGAGATGCCTTTCCAGGGACAAAGGAGCCATCTGCACCATTTCCCTCTCCCACGCCTCAGCATAAGAGCCACCTGCAATAATCAAAGCGGTGCCAACACTGCCTAACCTACTTACATCAAGTTCTACACCCTTGTGCTCTGGCAGGACTGCCCATCTTGGTCAAGATTGCCTTAGTCCCTATGCAGCAGGCCCCTTCCCCAGAAGACCAGCAGAAACCCCTGCCCACACAATGTCCCCCAACCAGACAACTCTGTAGAGTTTCAGTTCTAGTTGAAGTAGTATCAGGTCCCATTTAACAAGCAGACCAGAGCACATCTAGTTAAAACTGGTGCATTCTGGCCAAGAACCAAACACTGCCCACTGTGGGCAAGGAGAGCCTCTGTAAATGACTATACTGAAGGATAGAGCAGCCAAGACACAACAGCAGAGCTCATACAGCACATACCAGAGACCTTCCCTAAAGAGCCAGGTCCTGGACATTATATGACGTCTTCTTCATAAAGTCATTACCTTCAGGAACAGTAAACATAACAGGCTTTTCTAATAGGGCTTAGACAAAATATCAAGTTGGAGGAATTCATCCCGAATGAAAGAACAAGATAAGGTCATAGCCAGAGATCTAAGTGAAACAGATACAAGTAACATGGCCAGTGGAGAATTTAAAGAAACAAACATAAGGATACTCTCTGGGCTTGAGAACAGAATTGACGACTTCAGGGAGACCCTTAAGACAGAGATAAAGGAGATAAAGCAGGAGAAATGAAAAATGCCATAACTGAGATTGGAAACAGGTTTGCTGCAATGAACACAAAGCCAAAAGAAGCAGAAGATTAAGTGATATAGAAGACAAAGTAATGAAAAAGAAAAAAAAAAGAAGACAAAGTAATGGAAAATAATGAAAGTGAACAAAAGAGAGAAAGAAGAATTATGGAACAGGAGAGTAGACTGAGGGAACTCAGTGACTCCATCAAACATAATAACATTTGTATTATAGGAATCCCAGAAGAAGATGAGAGAGAAAAGGGGGCAGAAAGTTTATTTGAGGAAATAATATCTGAAAACTTCCAGAATCTGGGGAAGGAAACAGACATCCAGATCTAGGAGGCATAGACAACTCCTGTCAAAATCAACAGAAGCAGGCCCACACCAAGACATTGTCACTGAATTTGCAAAATATACTGATAAAGAAAAAAATCTTAAAAGCAGCAAGGCAAAAGAAGTCTTAACTTACAATGAAGGCCCATAAGGCTACCTGGAAATTTCTCAACAAAAACTTGGCAAGCCAGAGGAGAGTGCCATGATATAATCAAAGTGCTGAATGTGAAAAAAATCTATATCCAAGAATACTATATCCAGCAAGGCTGTCATTCAGAATAGGAGAGGTAAAGAGTTTCCCAGACAAACAAAAACTGAACTTTGTGACCATTAAATCAGCCCTGCAAGAAATATTAAAGGGGACTCTGAGTGGAAAGGAAGGACCAAAAGTGACAAAAATAAGAAAGGAACAATGGAAATAAACAGGAACAGCAAAAAAAAAAACAAAAAAAAACAAAAAAAAAAAAACAAAAAAACAAGTAGTAAAATGGCAGTAAACACATATCTATCAATAATTACTCTAAATATAAATGAACTCAATGCTCTTATAAAAATATATAGGGTGTCAGAATGCATAAAAAGATAAGACCCATCTATGTGCTGCCTATAAAAAACTCATTTTAGATCTAAAGACACCAGCAGATTGAACATGAAGAGCTGGAGAAACATTTATCATGCAAATGAATGTAAGAAAGCCACAGTAGCAACATTTAAATAGGACAAATTAGACTTTAAACCAAAGACTGTAACATGAGGTGAAGAAGGGCACTATATCATAATACAGGAGACAGATCCACCAAGAAGATCTAGCAATTATAAATATTTATGCAGCCAACCTGTGAGCACCCAGATATATAAAACAATAACAAATATAAAGGGGGGCACATGAGTGGCTCAGTTAGTTAAGCATTCTGCCTTTAGCTCAGGTCATGATCCCAAGGTTCTGGGATCAAGCCTCATGTTAGGCTCCCTGCTCAGCTGGGATCTCCCCCTCTACCCCTCCTCTGCTTCTGTTCTCTCTCTCTCAAATAAATAAAATTTAAAAAAAACATAAAAGAACTCATTGATAGTAATACAATAATAGTAGGGGACTCTAACACTGCATTTATATCAATATACAGATCATCTAAGCAGAAAATCAACAAGGATACAATGGCTTTGAATGACACACTGTATCAGATGGACTTAACAGATACATTCAGAATATTCCATCTTAAAGCAGCAGAATATACATTCTTTTCAAGTGCACATGGGATATTCTCCAGAATAGATCACATACTAGGTCACAAATCAGGCCTCAATAAGTACAAAAAGATTGAGATCATACCATTCCTATTTTCTGACCACAATGTTATGAAACTTGAAGTAAACTACAAGAAAAAATTTAGAAAGACCACAAATACGTTGAGGTTAAAGCACATTCTACTAAAGAATGAATGGGTTAGGCAGGAAATTAAAGAAGTAAAATACATGTGGCAACAAATGAGAGTGAAAACACAGTAGTCCAAAACCTTTGCCATGCAGCAAAAGTGGTCTTAAGGGAGAAGTATATGGCAGTGGAGGACTACCTTGGGAAACAAGAAATCTCAAAGAACCTAACCTTATACTTAAAGGATCTAGAAAAAGAACAACAATTGAAGCCTAAAGCCAGCAGAAAAAGGGAAGTAATAAAGATTAGAGCAGAAATACATGATATTGAAACTAAAAAACAAAAACAAAAACCCAACAGAACAGATCAAGAAAACCAGGAGCTGGTTCTTTGAAAAAATTAATAAAATTGATAAACCCCTTGCCACACTTGTCAAAAAGAAGAGAGAAAGGACCCTAATAAATAAATAACAAGTGAGAGAGGAGAAATAATAACCCAACACCACAGAAATACAGTTATAAGAGAATATTAAGAAAAACTATATGCCAACAAATTGGACAACCTGGAAGAAATGGATAAATTCCTAGAAATATATAAACTACCAAAACTGAAACAGTAAGAAATAGAAAACTTGAACAAATAGAAACCATCAAAGAAATTGAATCGTAATCAAAAAATCTCCCAACAAACAAAAGTTCAGGGCCAGATGGTTTCATAGGCAAATTCCACTAGACATTGAAGAGTTAATGCCTATTCGCAAACTATTCCAAAAAGTAGAAAAGGAAGGAAAACTTCCAAATTTATTCTATAAGGCCTGATACCAAAACCAGATAAAGACTCCACTAAAAAAGCAAAACTACAGGGCACCTAGGTGGCTCAGTGGGTTAAGCCTCTACTTTTGGCTCAGGTCATGATCTCAGGGTCCTGGGATCGAGTCCTGCAGTGGGCTCTCTGTTTGGCAAGGGAGTCTGCTTCCTCCTCTCTCTCTCTGCCCTTCTCTCTGCCTACTGGTGATCTCTCTCTGTGAAATAAATAAATAAAATCTTTAAAAAAAAAACTACAGGCCAATATCCTTGATGAACATGGATGTAAAAATCCTCAATAAAATACTAGCAAACTGGATCCCAGCAGTACATTAAAAGAAACATTCACCATGATCAAATGGGATATATTCCTGGGCTGCAGAGGTGCTTTAGTATTCACAAATCCATCAATGTGATACATCACATTAATAAATGAAAGGATAAGAATCATGTGATCCTTTCAATAGATATAGAAAAAGCATTCGACAAGTACAACATCCATTCATGATACAAACCCTCAACAGAGTAGGTTTTGAGGGAGCATACCTTAATATGTGCAAAAAACCCGCAGCTAACATCATCCTCAATGGGGTAAAACTGAGCTTTTCCCCTATGGTCAGGAGGAAGACAGGAATGTCCACTTTCACCACTGTTATTTAACCATAGTACTGGAAGTTCTAGCCTCAGGAATCAGACAACAAAAAGAAATAAAGGCATCCACATCAGTAAGGAAGAAGTCAAACTCACTATTGTAGATGATATGATACTTAATGTAGAAAACCAGAAAGAACACCAAAAAATTGCTTGGACTCATACATGAATTCAGTAAAATTGCAGGATACAAAATCAGTGTATTTTGTTGTATTTGCAGTTTGTATTTGCAGTGTATTTATTGCATTTCTCTACGCCAATAATGAAGCAGTAGAAAAATAAATCAAGGAGCCTGTCCCATTTACAATTATAGCAAAAACCATAAGATACCTGGGAATAAACCTAACCAAAGACATGAAAGATCTGTACTCTGAAAACTATAAAATACTGACAAAAGAAGTTGAAGGTGACACAAAGAAATGGAAAACCATTCCATGCTCTTGGATTGGAAGAACTAGTATTGTTAAAATGTCTCTATTACCCAATGTAATCTAAATCTACATATTTATGTAATCCCTATCAAAGTATTAACATCATTTTCACAGAGCTAGAAGAAACAATCCTAAAATTTGTATGGAACCACAAAAGACCCCAAATAACCAAAGCAATTTTGAAAAAGAAAAAGCTTGAGGCTTCAGGATTCCTGATTTTAAGTCATATTACAAAGTTGTAGTGATCAAGACAATATGGTACTTTCACAAAAATAGACATCTCAATCAGTAAAATAATAGAATAGAAAACCCAGAAATGAGCCCATAAGTATATAGGCAATTGATCTTTGACAAAACAAGAAAGAATATCCAATGGAAAACAGTTTCTTCAACAGTGGGTGTTGGGAATACTCAATAGCAACATTTAAAAGAATAAAATTGGACCACTTTCTTACACCATACACAAAAATAATTTCAAAATGGATGAAAGACCTAAATGTGAAACCCCAAACCATAAAAATCTAGAAGAGAACACCGGTAGTAACCTCTTTGACATTGGCTTTAGCAACTTCTTACTAGATATGTCTCCTGGGGTAAGGGAAATAAATGCAAAAATGAAGTATTGGGACTACATCAAAATAAAAGGTTTCTGCACAATGAAGGAAACAACAACATTAAAAGCCAGCATTATGCTTAGCAAAATAATCGGAGAAAGAAACTATCATATGATCTCCCTGATATGAGGAAGTGGAGATGCAATGGGGG